>JAVTVY010046235.1:0-210693 GCA_036873755.1 Hanleya hanleyi | reverse complement strand
ACACATGCTTCCCCAAATCATAAAAAAAAATCTTATTGCTCTCTTTGAACAGTTTCTGCTTGTTTCCACTACTCATAGGCCCAGCATGAAAACCAAGACTTACTTGAAAGATGATATCGAATTACCACCTATCGAGTCCCTGAAAATGCGGTCAAAATGCGAATGGATGTTCAGGGATATGTTGCCGTTAAAGTATCGAATGAACGGACAGGCGGACAAAAGCTTACGTGAATTGGAAACACTCCAACGCGGCTCTTCCAGCATTGGCGTAATGCATTGGAGAGGATAATTGTTTATCCCTTTTTCTTTCATTCGATTGCGTCAAGGAGTTAAGACTTTAGGATCTAAGAGTGCAGTCCACACTTGCCACGGGTTCACACCCTCCTAATTTTATAATAAGGAAGGCCGCCCGATAATTCTTCTTCCATTTTTGACTAACTGGTATCTGTGATAACATCCTGTAGGACATAACAATTCCTCCAAACGGACATATAACAATTGCTGGGGGAACGCGCCTACGTGCAACTACAGAGTTAATCTTGCCAGAAGAAAACATTTGGCCGGTAAAAATCCGCACATTTTCGGGGCGTGAAAATGATGATTCCTTTATGGCTATAAAGTTTTACAAAAAAATCGAGTAGGTCGACCCACCTGTATTTTCGCCTTTTTAAAATGCTCGTTGGAAAGGGAACAATTTCCCATGCATAAAAAGAAAATCATTTGATACGTTTTTCCTGGGTGGTGGGTCGAAATTGACACATTTTCATACATTTTATGGAGTTTTCCAGAAAAGTTGAAGGAGGTTTTAGGAGGATTGCGCGTCTTTCACTTTCAATTTCTATAGTTCACTTGTCTCCTGAAATGATGGCACGAATATGCCCATGCAGAAAATATATACTGTTACGGGGTTTTGAGCCGCACGTAATTTAGGTGTGGAATGCACCATTAAGTATAGATGGGTGTGTGTGAGTATGTGGTTGGGTCTTACTACCCATCGTTTGGGTGCCAAGGCAAGATGTAAAGGTGTTTGGCGCGCCACACTCACTCAATCGGACCTAACTCGATCTCGTCTCACCAATTACTCTCTCACTCTTTCCTCACATTCTCACTCATTCACTCAGTACCCTGTACCATAAATGGGAGCTGACTATACCATAGCAGATATACTCATAATTTCCTATCCACAATGCCTAATTGCGCATGTCTGAGTCCAGCGATCTCGAATTGTGAAAACGCAATGTCTCTCATTGCTGTCGTTCTCGTAAGAGCGTTCCACATCCTTTTTGCGCATTTGCAGCCCACAAATCAGATCCCGGTCGCGACAAGTCCAGACCTTCTCGTTCCCGCATCCGACCGCCTCTGCGTCAAGATCTCCTGCAGGAACATGTCCACCGCAATATATATGCTTCACCCATCCAAGTGCGCCTACAACTTTCTCTCGATATTGTTTTATGGAGCCCTTACATTGTTCCCTACCGTCCAAGGTCCACATGCCCACTTCCATGGGCTAATGTATAGGGATATATAGGGGCCCAGTCGCCAGTACGAATGGGAAATGTGTGTTTGCTACTACTGATCCGATAGCACATACGCACCAAGACGTCTAAGTTCAACATCACCGCACCGGCCAGTCGTCTTCTAAACCACGATAACTTCAATACGGCACCATACACGCTACAATTGGACCAAGAGTGGCCCTTATATCATCCAAACACCGCCTTTGGGGTTAGAGGGGGGTTTATATCCGTTACTCGTCAAACATGCTCATTCTCTTCTTGTCCTCTCGTGCGCATGCGCGCCATGACGTCATTTCCGGTAAGACACTCGAATCCAAGACAAAATGTACCGCACATTTAGTGCAAGGATGGTGCCCCAAAAGGTCAACTCTGCAACTGTACATGTACAACATTACTTCACTTCCAGTATAAACCAAAGCAATCGTAGTTAAGACCCTGGAAGCTTCAAGATGATACCCAGCACGGCCCATTCGGGGAAAATATGGCTCAACAATCTTCCAAACACGCCATACCATCCGCGAAATAATCAATTTCTCTAATACTCCTCGACTGCGCAAACGCACCTTGACGTCACTTGTTGTAAAATCCATTCCATCTTAGTTTACTCCATGAGAGCTTCGAGACATCTTACGTGGTTCATTGCACCAGGGATGAGAACCCACCAGTCATATGCTAAGAAAGTAAATCTTATATACTCCACTCCATACATTGTACTCAGATTGGAAATTTATACTCAGGTGTTAAGAATGTCATTCCGGCTATTTGACATTTTTCCGGATTTTTTGCGAGATGGCGATTTTTGTATCCACAGGTGACTGGAAGAAATCTCGATTCGGAAGTGATATTAAGGTCAATGGTGATACAACCCTCATTTAGCCTCCCCCAGTATTTATAAGAAATTTGCACTTGTTATACTACTTGTAATCACAATGGTTCTTACTGAATAATTCATTTTGCATTATATAAGTGAACATTTGGTTATGAAGAATGTGAAGGGTAGTGATAAGGTCGAGCTACGATGGGGCTGGAAGCCTTCAGGGTGAATTCTAATATCAGATAGTTAGTACGATTTGATAACTATATGTGATAAACAAACATCATCCCTTTGACGGGAAGATCAGGCAAACGACATTGTTGTTGAATGAAAACGTGTCATGGTTTAGGGGTGAGTGGGTGAGTGAGTGAGTGAGTGAATAGGATTTTATGCCACTTTCAACATTATTTCAGTCATATCACGAGAAACCAAACGAGCACCACCCGGCCAAGTTGCTGCTTGACAGAAAACAAGTCTTTGAAGCAGCACAGAACCAGATACCCTCCATCCACCCTATAAAACACTAAGGACAGCACACAAGACAGAGACAGGACACTTACATGGTACAATAAAGGCAACTGATATTACAGTGCTAGACATCACATTTCCAAGTTCCAAAATACATTGAAGCAACATGAACCTGTGCCCACCGGACACCCACCAACCACTCGTGCCATGGTTTGGGTACGCAGACCGACGTACGCATGCGTGTGTAGTGGGTATGCTGGGCTATCTCCTAACAAAACAAATAAATGTATACTATAATTGAACTATGTGTGATTGGGAGGTTGATCGACTTTTTCGAATGGACTAAATGTTTTAAGATTTCGCGATGTTGATTGTGTGAAGAAGCAATGCTTCGGGAAGTGGATCGGAACTGACACTGGGTCGGTACCGCCGACATGAATGTGTCTGTATGACGATATTGATCTGTTAACAGACTGATTGTCCCTCAGGAAACGAAAAGTAAACAGACAAGCGGTTTAATAGGTTCGATTCGATTCGTTTCTCTCCTTTATTCCTTGCACGATTACACTCATTCTGTAATCGTAACAATGAGCCGTCGAAATAATGTCAGATATAAATTAATTTGCGCCTGTCTATAATCAAAAGTGGCAGTTTTCCGAGCTGCGAAATGGTATGAATAAAGTTTACTCTGAGTCTCACTGTATGCTCGCGCTACCAGCTCAAGAAGTGAAGCAATAGCACAGAGTACAGATATGCCAGTTGTTCCATTATTGCGATATACCGCTCATTATTTTCTATTCAAATCATCATAGTTATATGGTGCAACAGGAATGAATTGGAAAGTATTGCGTCATTATAGAGGGCATTAATATTTCTCCTCTAGATACTACTAATGTTCATTTCATAGCTTTTTGAGAGAAAAAAATGGCATTACAATTTTATTCTCTACCGTGTCTACTGATCGTAGATATATTAATGTCGGAAGCCATAAAGCATTCTTTAGCTCGACTACATACAAGAGATATCATTCATGGGATGTTTCTTTGTTTATAGAGTTGTTTGAATTTCTCATTAAAAATATCTATATGAAATTTGGCAACACAATATATCAGCAGCATATAGGTATCCCAATGGGTACTAATTGTGCACCCCTGTTGGCTGACCTGTATTTGTTCTCTCATGAATATGACTATATACAGACGCTTTCAAAAACCGATCCATTCAAAGCCCGTTCCTTCTCATTCACCAAACGCTATATAGACGATCTTCTCGCTATGGATAATCGCTATATAAATGACGCAGCGGATGATATATATCCACCTTCACTGGATTTGAAGGAAACTACAGATAGCCCTACAGGCATATCATATTTAGATCTCTATCTCTATGTAAGAGAACGTAGAGACACTCCGGAATAAAGGAAGATAAAACACCACATCTGGAGTCTGATGTTCTTTTATATACCAACGAATTCCAAGTACACACAATCCTGGACCAAGTCCTGTCAATACAAAGATACAATTTGTAAAGTTTGTTTATCAAAATAGGACTGGTATTTTACTTATATGGTAACCATGGTGATAACAGACCGACGCGATACCATGCCTAAACTACATCAAGTTTGTGATGTGGGGGAAATGCACCCTAAGTGCGATATCGAAATGGAGAATGAATATCAGAAGGAAGTACCCGTCTCCTTATCAAGGAACTAGAACTATTAATGAATGACTGGAACAATTAATCAATGACTAGAACAATTAACCAATGACTAGAACAATAACTGCATAGTGGAATTAACAATTGATTAAGTTGACAAATAATATGACAATTCATGACTTGGCATGGACAGTGACAATTACATAATGAATACCAGAAATAGCGAATTATGACTAGAATATTCAATGCATTAATTGGTGAATCATTGCTGACAAATTAATCAAAGGACATTGACTTATTAAGTAATCATGAGGCTGACTGATAATTATTAACATGAAGTGGACCACAGACAGAATCCATCCAACAATATATGCCGAAAGCATTATTCATGTAATTTACGGTAATACATTCTTACCCCCAACTGCCACTTGGGGAGTTAGTTACACACTTCTCCAGTTACACACCATTAACATGCTGATCATGGATGCACATCATCATCTGTAATATGATACAACACCGTCCACTATTATAGAGTATAATCAAATTAATTCAATGAAATCTAACCTAATCAATTTATCTAGTCAATTCAATGAAAACGCTTGTCTAATTATGTCTGAATAAAAATCTTAATATTACAATTATTTCATACAATCACTTGTCCAGGCTGTTTGCTATATCTACAGTTACATGTATACAGATGGAGAAAGGGAGGGAACTTTGCACTGGCAAATTGCACATGTACGGCTTCACTATGCAAGCCACGCGTGCATCAAGAAATATCTATGAAAACAATACATTTTCATCAATCCCAATATTTCAATTCAATTCAATATTTTATTAACGTCTCACCCCCTGATATGTGCAGGGGCCACTCTACATTGAGTTATGGGAGACACATCCAATTAAAATATACACATGCATAAAAGAGATATGTTATTCAGATCATACAGTAAAATGTTACCCATAAAGGATACCTCTGCGGCGTTCGAGAATTCTATGGCAGGTTTTGGCTGATAATTTAGCTAACTCTTCCAATGAAAGAATTACACATAATAATTCTAGATCAGACATTGTAGTAAAAGAGTCACCATAGATAAAACTAATTTCGGACATAATATCGACCCTCAAATCTTCATAAACCGAACAATAAGAATCACATGGAGTTCATCCTCTATGCCATTGTTACAGAGCGGGCATGTACGTTGCTCTATAGGAAGATTTTCATAACGCCCAGTTTCTATACGTATGGGCGCGACCCCGCAACGAAATTTAGCTAACGCACTTCTGTGACTTTTTGGTATCAACTCGCGGACATAGTACTCTACACCAAAATCTGTCTTAAAGAGGTAGTAGCGTCATTTAGAAAATATTCAGCAAATAACATATTTCGATAAAAGATATTTAGTAGTTGAGATTAACTATAGTCAACATTTTTCTGTGACCTAAATTTTTAATATCACGGGCAATGAAATCACATTTCTGACATTCTCTGAAAAACATGATAGCACCTGCACTTGGTTCCAGTGCCTGAGATGACGTCGCAAAACACGCATCAGTATTCTGAACATGACGCTTTGCAACGTCATAGAACTTTTATTGTACTGTGATGCCTTCTAACATGACGTCATGAGCACAAGGTCACGTTATCCGACGTCATCTCAGTCATTTCCCATTTCCATCTTGTTCACTAGACCGAATTTGAGAATCTAACAATATTGGTCCCTATATGGAATTCAAAACTTCGAGACATGAAAAACCTTTGGAAAATGTTGCAGGTGATCATAATGTTCAGTTTACCAGAACAATTAAAATCACGCTACTACCTCTTTAAACATTCTATACAGGCGGAGTTTTCCATTTTCTCTATTAACAATATTACTCCATTGTTCAACAAACTGCTGATGCATATTTTCTTCTATAACCGATAAAACATATGGTTTGCTATAACAAACATTTATATTACCAAAATGTGGACATTCTAATTCCCTCAACTGTTTACAAACTCGAAAACTCCAGTTCTTACATCCACCATTGGCTGAATTAAAGGCCCATCTAAAAATCCTCTTATTAAGCCTCTCTTCGCCCATTTGTGTACATTTATTCCACTGTCTCATCACACTTTTCCATTGGATAATATATAGCGGAACCCATCCCATTTCACCATTTATACCCGCATTTGGTGCATATTTTCCTAGGCCAAGAAAAAAACGTTCAGCTCGGTGTTGGATGGCATTAATACAGGATATATTGGCTGTTCCCCAAATAGAGGCTCCATAGGTAATTACTGGTACGACCATGGAATTATACAATTTTGTAAAAACCTTATATGGAACACCACCTAAAGTTTTACATTTCGCTATAACCAGACCCAGAGCTCGACCGGCGGACTGTGCCACATATTTAGCCATAACATTGTAATCTAGGTGTTGAGTCAATAAAAGGCCAAGATACGCATACTGGTCCACTATCTCTAATTGGTTGCTACCACAGATGAACACATTTTCCGTTTTGCTAATAGATGGTGGGCGAAAATGCACAACTTTTGATTTTCCATGATTAATACACATTTTGTTATTATGGCACCATAACGACAGATATTCGAGCAAACAGTTCAGATCATCAGCACTATCCGCAATTAAAACCAAATCGTCAGCGTGCAGGAGAATACACACCCTCTCCCCAGCAATATTAATACCTTTACCACTACTTTTCAAATATAAGACTAGATCGTCTAGGTACAAATTAAAAAGAACGGGAGACAAAACACATCCCTGCCGGAGACCACACTTCACTTCGAACCAATCTGACTTAAGGCCATTTAATCGGACACAACAGGAGACATCTTGATAAATTGAACGTATTGCATCCAAAATTCTCCCCTGTATTCCAATGGATTCCAAACGGTTCCATAACATAACTCTATTTATACTATCATAGGCTTTGCTAAAATCAATAAATGCACAATATGAACTTTGCCTCTTTTTTTTTCGAGTTTCAATTATTTGAGTCAAAGATAAAATGTGGTCTACTGTGCCACGTTTGGACCTAAACCCATTTTGTTCATCACATAAACGATTATTATCTTCCGCCCACATTGTCAATCTGGAATTTAGCACAGCACAAAACAATTTATAAATAGCCGGGGCCAACATAATACCTCTATAAGATAATGGATCCCTTGGATCCAAGGAACTTGATTTAGGAATTGGATTAATTATACCTTTAGACCATATAGTGGGTGTTTTTCCACATTGAAAGCAAACATTAAATAGCCTGTACAAAAATCTAACAACAGTGTCGTTCCTGCATACTTCAATAGGAATATAGTCAATTCCCAGAGCCTTACCATTTTTAGCATTAGTTAAAGCATTTTGTATTTCTTTCATAGATATAGCGGCATTTAACTCATCAATTTCCACATAGGTATTAACATCACCTTCTCCCAATGTATTTACGTTCTCATGGGTATCAGAAGAATTGAGCAAGTCTTGGAAGCTATTTTTCCAGGTATCTAATACAACATCAGGTTCGCTTACTATATTATCATTCAATTTGACTTCCATAGGGATTTGCTCAAGTCTATCTTGCCCCACGCCAACCTTACCAATTTGTTTCCAAAAATTCTTAGAACTAGTAGACTCTAAATTAAGGAGTTCTCTTTGTTGTTTGGACCAATAGGACCGCTTGGATCTTTGCACAGCACGGTCAAAAAATTTACGCCTTTGGACAAATAACACTTTCTTAGCAGCTTTAGATGCACCATCCTTACATCTGATCCATTCTCGTTCACTTGCACATACTCCATTCCACAATACAGTTAGATTGTCATTCCACCATGGTTTCTGTACTTTACGCTTCTTATTATTGCGACCAACTGAGATATAAACCGTTTTGCTAGGTAATCGACCTTTCATTTCATTGTAAATAACTGAACAGAAATCAGTATATATACCATCAATATTACATTGCTGTTTTTCTCCATTTTCGAGTTCCGCTATTATAGATTCCAACATTAAAACTTCATCAGTACCATTCATAAATTCTGGAATGACATTACCAACGTCATACTTGATAAAAGCGGAACCGGTTCTACACTCGACCGGCACACTCCGTGTACCAAACACATTTACATTAATTAACCATGATATCACAGAGTGATCTGGAAGAAAACGGGGGTCATACGATCCCGCAGGGATGGCAATATTTGACAGATCTGAGGCTCTGGTTACCGAAAAATCACTAAAACAATCAATACTCTCGTAAGGCACCAGACAGTAGTTCACAACAGAGTGACCTCTACTTGACACATATGTAAAATCATTTTGTATACAATTCCTCCCGTTAAGAATACAAAAATTACAATTAATGAGAAAATCTATTAATTTTTTACCGTGTGAATTACGGGTAAAATCAACAACATTCCTGATAGGTAGTACATCTATTCCAGCGACATAATCTTCTAAATCACCGCATCGACTATTAAAATCACCACATAAAACAATGGTTCCCTGTTTTTGAAAACTGTATATTTGTGACAACACTGTGTCAAAAAACTGGTCGGCATTAATCACCCTGGTTGAATTATCCGGTGGAAGATAGCAGCCACAGAAGTATAAGCTACTATTATCATATTTATTTATTAAATTTATCCATATAATTCCCTCACATTTATCATCTTTAATCTCTATTGAATAAAAATCAAACAAATCATTCTTAATCAAAAAGCCAACGCCCCCAGAGCCTGTTTTGGCTCGTCTATGCAGCTCTACCCGATTCTGACCTAACCACTCATATCCTGGGCATATAATTTTGTCTTTGTTGCGCAAATGAGTTTCACCAATACACAGAATATCTTGGTCGAGATGTTCGATACATGTTGTGAGGGTACGATATTTGTCCGATGAAATGTCCGCTGACCAACCATTAATGTTCCAAAACCCGCAGGACAACTATGCACTTTTACCACGTGAGTGGCCCGAGTCATTGTTATTCAAACTCCGCACCTGTGTCACTCTGTGGTTCCGATGACCCCGCCTTTGTTCTTGCCAACCGTCCTGGGATCCGTCGCTGTTATTTCGCTGGCGTAAAGGGGAGTATCGATTTCGCCAGGACTCATTTGCATCAATATCACCGTGATCGTGTCGATTTGCGCCCGGTCGGGATCTGTGGCCAAAGTTTTGAGTGTTGTTTGTTGCACGAATCGGAGCTCCACTGTTTCGCCGAGAATCATTTGCATAATTATCACCGCGGTCACGAAAGTCTGTGCTCAATCGAGATCTATGACCGAAGTTATGTGTACTGTTCTCTCGTGGAAGGACTCTATCACCCTGCACTATTAACCGATCCCTTCCAACATTTTCAACAATTGCACGTAAATTTGCTATGTTGCGCCTCTCTGCTGGTGATCGATTTTCAGCAATAAAAATTTCTCTAAAATTTCTCGAATCCTTCAACTGTATTTTCCGGTCCAGAATGTTCTTTTTCTCTTTCACAGAATTACAAACCACAAACACCACCCCGGGTTTTCTTCCATTACGGGATTTTTTTCGTTCAGCACTTTGGACTTTCACATCACCTAATTTTAGGCCATCCTTGATTATACCATTCACTTTGTTGACAATATTTTCCGTCGTGGTTTCTGGTACATTTATGAACACGAGAGAATTGTCAGTTTCAGGCACATTTTTTTCTAGTTTTTCGACTCGTTTTCCCAGGCTAGTAAATTGTTTACTGAAATCAGATTTAACCGAAGACAGTTCATTCTGTACAGACTGTAAGACTTCTTGCGTGATTTTCTTTTCTAGTGATTTCATTCTGTCGTCAAAAGAGAGTTTCAATTCCTGTATGGCTTCTAAAATAACTTCAGTTTGTTTGTCCATTTTGAATCTTTTTAACGGACTCACCATTCGTTCTGGTTTCAGGGACTCCGGCGCTGGTCTCTTCTTGCCGTTGACTGGGCTGTTTACCTCAACAGGTGTTGGATGAATGTCCACCATAACAGACCGCACAAAATTGTCACTTTCTTCGCCCATAACGTAATTCAGGGCTTCTCTTTGGTTCATTCCCACAAAATTGTACCACAGATAAAAGCACCTCCCTTGAACCGGTAAATCACAGTTTCCGTAATATTGTAGACATACGAATCACATTTGAAGCGTCCGCATAGAATCACACTGTGTCTTATCCTGGGCGGTATAAGTCTTACATACAGCTCACACTGGTAGGCTAATTCAACAAGTAGGCCAACATAAACACCTGGGAGAGCAGGCAAAAACACTTCCGCTCAGCTTGAAGGTCAGCTTATACCACTAACTTGGACCTCATTCACTCCCACGGAAACCACTTCTATTTCAGGTTCTTTGGAAGCCTGCTTGAGCACTCCCACTGGTGTCCGGGGTTGCAGATACACATCTGTACTGGAAAAGTTTGCAAACTGCACTGCAACTTTGCCGCTGCGGCTGACAGTAACAAAAGTTGGCCCAAGACGAGCTCCGTCTGGCAACACTGGTCCAGTTTCGTCCGGTTCAACCAAAGCTGAAAAATCACCGGCTGGTGAAGGTTTTACAGTACATTCTACCACCGTGATTGAACGAGCAGGTAGCAAGACTGGCTTCTTTCCAGCCACTCTAACCCTAGTCTCTACTTCCATATGTTCCTCAGAAACCCTAGACTCTTCGTACATCGCAAGGATTTTCCTCCATTTTTTTGGTTTGTTGCGACCCGCTGGGGTATTGTTTTTCATCTCCCGAAAGATGTTTGACCCAACAACAATGGGAACATCCCTTTTGCGTTTTCCCATAATTCCATCAACATCTTTAACAACTAATAGTCCGGTAGCCAAATCGCAAAGAGGGGGTCTAAATAAGGTTTTCGTAGCACCCCCCACGTAGATTTAGTTTGCCCACTGTTTATGAACGAGTAGCATCTGCTGGTCAGTTCTAGACCTGATGTAGGCATCTACGGTGGTGCCTAAGGTCACAGCATGCATTTCTTCACCGCTGCCTGAACAAGACAAAATTAACTCTAAGATGGGGGTAGGGGTATTTATGAACGTATATCTTTTTTATTCTTGCACTAAACTTTCTGTAACTTCCTATACCTGACCTCTGAATAATGTTCTATTAGATAACGTTATCCAAGTTACGCCTTTTACGTTTTCTTACGTCAAGATGACGTCATAACTTGGAGGATACATTTTTCCTCGATTTTTTTAGAAATTAGACTGGATTTTTTGTTTTGCAGTTGCAGAAACTCTTTTTGCATTCTGCCTGATTTGTATTTGTGAAAGATAATCCTCTCTTCTTTAATTCTAGACCTGGTGTAACCATCTAATATGCACTTCGTGGATGCAACATAACCATGTTTAACGGCATCAGAGCATGAGAAATATGAAGCCGAAATAGGGGTAGGGGTGATTACGTTCTAATATTTTATTTCTCCTCGATCCTAACGCAACGAAATTTAACACATATTTAGTCTGTGTACGGGTCATTCAGATAGAGCAATCGGATTCCGATTATCTTCAATATTGGTGTCACTATGTCGTTATTATCACCATGGAAGTATTTTTTTCTCGACCTTTTGCTGTAATTTTCCAACGGTGTATTGTTACCCTGTTAGCTTTTGCGTGATGTGTGTATTCAAGACCACGGATGCATGGCTTACTTGGAACGTGGTGTTGACGTCTACGGTAATGAGTAAGGTCGCATGATGCCTTCTCCCAATGCTCTCGAAGTAACACAAAAACAAACAAGGAATGGGGGTAGGGGTGATTATGCTTCAATATCTTCTTCACACTTGGGTCTAGAGAGCTCAAGCTTTTAAGACTTTGTGGTTGGATACTAGTTGAACAAAACGAGAAATCAAACTTCCAATACTTCTGGAATGTATCTGTAATGTCTCTTTGAACTCTAGTGTATATTCTTTATAGCATGTTCAGTGTTAAAGGGCTATATATCGTCGCTCTGAAATATTTGTATCTAATACCACCCAAGTCAGTGTTAGGGGCCGCGTGGTCATGTCATTCAATATATCCACATGAACAGTCACAATAAAAGCGAGGTTGAGATAAAAATCATGACATGGTCACTTTTGATTCTTGTGATGTTATTTTAGAAATATGCAGTCAGTATATTTGTCGGTGGGTAATATGACTTCTTGTCAGTACGCCGGCTTCGTTTCTCACCGCCCGTTTAATGTTACGTTTAATTATGGTATGTGTTTAATATGTTTCACACATGTTAAAACTCTGCTCGACATAGGTTAAGGATTATCAACTAGCTGCTAGTGATCAACTCTTATCCAAGAACGGCTTTACATGAAGTTGCCGCTTGCATTTATTAATCTAGCTTGTGGTCAATTAGTAACCAAGAACGGGTCTATATAAAGTTGCCGCTTGCATTTGTTAACCCCATTAGTGCCATGTCGAAATTATGGACATACAGAAAGAAGATGGATTCAACTTTTCTAATCTCATCAATGTTTCGATATCTAATTAGAGGAAACCAGTTAATTTGCTAGATGAAATGAACGAATGTTACATGACATGAAAGGAATGGATTCAGAAAGTATTGAGAGAAGACGAAAGGCAGATCCCATCAAACTATTTTCAAATATGATACATGAAGTGAGACAAAATGCATTGAAGCAACAGAAATCCGTGCCCTCCCAACGTGTATACTCCAAAGACCTAATTCGTATAACATCCACATCAAAGAAAAATATGGATGGTCGAAATTGAAAATGTGTACCTCAGTTCATATAAATTAATTCGATAAATATATCTCATTCGAAAATGGATACTTGTGAGTTTGTTTGATTTCATTCTTGAAGCTAGATATACATTATGGGAACGTTCTATTACACTGTGATGCTGAATTGATATTGACAAACAAAAACAAACATTCCAATGCCTTCCTTTTGTATAAAAGGTAATTGAAAAAAAAAATAAGAAAAGATCCAATATATATGAATTTATCAATACAATAGTTATATCACTAGCAAGTGTCAGATCCGATATCAAGATTCAATAATCAGCCGCAGTCCATAACGAAATTTCGTTTCAATAATCGCAAGACCTATCTCGTATGACAGTTAGCCTCAATTCTAATGTGTATGAAATTAATACAAGAAAAACAGTTTTCAATGATGTCAGCAAGACATAATGATGTTCTATACATAAACTCGGAAATCACTGATCATTATTCTTTATCCAAATGAATTCCAAGTCGTGTCCAGAGTATCAGTCACGCTCTGAATGCAATGTTCATTTGAACACTATGTGAAAACACATGATATCCAAAGAACCCCCAATCTTAATAAATTAATATCCTATCAATTCTCCCCAATCGTACATGTCGCTATATAGAATATTAAGTATTACAATTGAATTTTGTGTTCTGAGCGCCCTTACCATGAATATTTAATAGCATTATGACATCATGGTCGCATCTGGACTAGTCCACTTGCAGTTGGGGAAGGGAGATAGGGTCACAGTGTCCGTTTACCCTAATGTTTACACCAAAGACCAGTCCATATATCTACCACGTATTATTGTAGTCGGGACCGCGGAAACATGAAAAGATACCCCGCCAGCGCGGCGTCTAAGTCGACTGAGCCAACCAAAATTTCTCTGTCATTAATGTCCCCTTCAAAGCACTATGAAGTGTTCTCAGGATTGGTTGTCACTCGTGTTGCTGCAAGCCTGTTAGATCCGTCAAGCGACATATCCAAATGGGGGAGCAGACAGGATTTAATTTTATTCAGATTGAACAGCCTCATACGTTATAGTCAAAAACAAAAAATTAGCTAAAATCCAGTTACATTGTAAGGCTGTGTTATCTTGCCGTCAGTTGTTTGCGCATCCCTCTTCTGTCCCTTTTTGCAAATATCAGACCAGTCTCGGCAAAATAAGATGTATATATGTGATTAATTGGAGCGATATACAAGAGGCGGTACGAACTGACGTCTGGCGGCTAAAAAGCAACCATATGACTCAACCACAAGCTTTTCTCGACATCTGACATTCAGACCTCAGACCCGAGAATACGGTGGACTTAGCCTTAGTATCTCAGCCGCGCTGTTATTGCAGCTGTTCATGTGAAGAATATGAAGTATCCACACGGCCCCTAGCACCGGCTTAAGCGGATTTAGATACTAGCTCGGGCGCTGTGATGACAGATCAGCTCAAACAAATAACTCGTTTGGTGTTAATGGGCGAGCATCGAGGACGCCTGATGACGTAAATGTCTCAGTATGGGGTAAACATGGTAAATGCAAGAATACCCTGAAAAACTAACCTGTAATGCCCGACGTCGTACGGCTTAAATTTCCCACCAAAATGATAAACCTACACATATTTGTCGAATGACATGTACAGTGGCGGGCCTCGAAGACTAACAGTCCAGCAGCAGATACCTACCATATACAGGTAATACATTGGATCGATATGCAGAAATGTGGTGAAAATTGACGACGTCTGGCAACTAGAAGGCCACCATATGACTCGGCTTCCCTCGGCACCTCACATTCAGACTCAAGAATGAGGTGGATTCTCGAACGTAGCCTAAGTATCTTGGCCGCGCTTTTATTGCAGCTGTTCATGTGGAGACTATGAAGTATCCTCACGGCCCCTATACCATCTTAGTTTACCGAGATATCAGACCATCCCAACACGGCCGCCATTTCGATTCTACCCATATTTTATCGCAAACAAGATTGAGCAAACATACCATCTCCAGTAATAAAGTCGTTTCTTATTCAGTACAGTTAATGTTTCCTCCCTCCTGTGATTGTATTAAAGTTACGTATACCCATGAAAAATTCATTGTAATCCAAGTTTTCACAAGAGACATGAGGAATTCCAACTAACCCCGATTTGTGGGACACTCTCAATCAGACTTTGTTTTTCTGTCTTATTTCAGGCCAGATTATTAGTTTGTCACCCACAAAATCATATTAATTTACTTCTGTACGACACTTGGTTCAAATGAAACCTTTTGAAACACTGTCAAGATATAAGCGGAACATTTTATGGAAATAAAGAAAGAAAAAAACAGAACAAGGCGCGATAATCAGACACAAATAAAGGAAAAAATACAATTTCTAGATTAATGACGTCACAGCGACGAAACTGAAGCAGTTACCGGAAGTCTGACTACTCTATCTTTCAGGTCGATATCCAAAAGCAATGCGTGGAGCATTTCAGTGTGATAAACCGCGAACTAAAGAAAATATGGCAGGGTAATCTCCCCTACCCCCATTTGGATTTAATGATGTCATGACCGGATAACATCTATATGAATCCATGCTGAGGTCAAACGGGACTTAGTAGAAAGACGTGTCTGGTCTAGAATTAAACGGGAGACATATATCTTTGACGATTATATGTCAAATATCATCAAGAATGGATTACTACGAAAGAAACAGAGAAAATCGGAGAAAATATTTCCCAAAACTCATGAGACAAAGGCTTCTCGAGCGTATGACGTCACTATGACGTGGCTGTATTAGCTAGAGGAATTTGGGCTGTTTTATCTGAAAGGTCATTATTCGGAGGTGAATTTGTGTAAGTTTCAGATCGCCAAGCGCAGGGGTAATAAAAATATATGGGCTGAATTACCCCTACCCCCATTCCGGTTTCAAATTATTCAAAACCAGTCCGCATCAAACAATTGCATACAGCAACCTTAGGCACCACCGTAGATATCTACATCAGGTATTTAACTGACCGGGAGATGTTGATCTTCATGAAAAAGAAGTCAAACAAAATCTACGCGGGGGGTGCTACGGAATGACATGTTCTCGCGAGTGGCTACCGGACTATAAGAAGCCCACCTCCTTAAAGACACAGTCCAAGACTTTTATGTCCACTTGTACAAAGCCCACAAAGGGAATGTCCTGGCCATTCGCAGCATAGATCCTGATGTATGGCATCACATCCGTCAAGTTCCGGTCTGATAGGTTCTTCTTGAAGAATGTTTCCGTCATCGTGGACACCTGAGCTCCGGTATCAAGCAAGCACTGTGTTCCAACCCCATCTATCTCCACAAACGCCTCTGGACAATCTCCCACTGCCTTACGCAAAAGTGAGCCTACTGGTGGTGACAAACCTGACGTGTGGCTCTCCACGACAGGTTTTAGTGGTTTAAATTGTTATCCTGTTTCTCTGCCCCTTTCCACTGGAGACAATCCCTCCGTAGATGGTCAGGGGAATTACAGAACCAACACCTCATGATCTGGCCTTTCGCTGCTCTATGGGAGGCAGCACCTCTATGGGAGGCAGCACTTGCCTTTCCGTGTTTGACCAGTTCCAGCAACTCATTGATCTGCTGCTGCTGTTTATCAATTTTCTCAGCCTGCTGCCCAAAGGCTTGAGCGATTGGGTCTGCCTTGGCCTCCATCTCGTTACAGGTAGCCGGTTTGGGCTTGCTCTTCATTTCGGTCTTTCCTGCCCACCGAACGGCTCTATCCCTCAGTTGAAAGAAAGTCAGGTCGGGCAGTTCCTCATTTAGGCGACGCAATTCCCTTCGTAGATGCTCATCTTTCACCGCCTCCGCAAATCGACCTTTTAGAGAGGGTTCCCGGCAAGCACCAAATGTAGGATCTTTCTCTGTAATACGGTCGTATATATCCACTAATTCCAGTGAACACGAAAGAATGTCCTCTTCCGTCTGTCTGTGTGCATAGAACCTCTGTTGTAACAGTGGCAGTCGGTCATCATCCCCAAAGACATGAAGCAACACAGAAATTATTTCCTCCGGATATGTTTTGATGCCCTCACCACGGCCGATTATCTCCTGACGAGCCTTCTCTCCCAAATTGCTGAGAATTAAATTGGCAAAGTCAACTCGCGACAGTTTACGAGCCTCTGCTTGACTTCGCACGTCAGCGACCCATTCTCTGATTGATGGTTCGCTCGATTTCTCGGGCCGGTCTCTAAATTTCTCCAGACGCTGACTCGAAAGCAGCACAACAGGCTTAGGCTCGGGTAGGGATGACCGCTCATTAAGCTTAGCATCTTGCTCTCTGACACGAACCCTAAGGGCTTCTAGCTCCTGGCTTAACTTCTCTATAGCATCAGCCTCGGCCATACTGCGTTCATTAGAGCATTTAGCAATCAATAGTTAAATGATTCAATCAGTGGACATGCAAAACAATTACAAATTCAATTTACATTCATATTTGAACACAATACTTTTCTACTTCATCATTACTCATACTCAGTATTGGCAAATGCATACAAAAACCTTACCACCATTACCAGATGACCAGTTTCCAACAGTCTGCCCATAGTTCATCGCAGCAGTTCATACTGCTTGGTTGGTAACTGTTCTCAAATCTGAGAGTCAAAGTCATAGTTCATCACACTGGAAAGGAATCCAAAGTTCATAACGCTGGAAAGAAGGTCAAAGTTCATCGCACTCGAAGTCAAAAAGTCAAAGTTCACACTTGAAGTCACAGTTCATCACATTTGAAGTCAAATTTCACAGTTCATTCCACTTGAAGTCAAAGTTCACACTTGAAGTCACAGTTCATCCACTTGAAGTGAACTCACACACAGTTCATCACACTCGAAGTGAATTCTAATTACACACAGATGTCTCCTCCCCAATCCCATTTGTCTGTCTGGTCGCTCCAGGCAACATCACAAGATACGTCTGGCAGCTCGGGGGAATTTGGCCACGTCGAAATTGAAACATCCTCCGAACTTGGAAACGAGGTATCCCACTTCTGACACCATGTAAGAGAACGTAGAGACACTCCGGAATAAAGGAAGATAAAACACCACATCTGGAGTCTGATGTTCTTTTATATACCAACGAATTCCAAGTACACACAATCCTGGACCAAGTCCTGTCAATACAAAGATACAATTTGTAAAGTTTGTTTATCAAAATAGGACTGGTATTTTACTTATATGGTAACCATGGTGATAACAGACCAACGCGATACCATGCCTAAACTACATCGAGTTTGTGATGTGGGGGAAATGCACCCTAAGTGCGATATCGAAATGGAGAATGAATATCAGAAGGAAGTACCCGTCTCCTTATCAAGGAACTAGAACTATTAATGAATGACTGGAACAATTAATCAATGACTAGAACAATTAACCAATGACTAGAACAATAACTGCATAGTGGAATTAACAATTGATTAAGTTGACAAATAAAATGACAATTCATGACTCGGCATGGACAGTGACAATGACATAATGAATACCAGAAATAGCGAATTATGACTAGAATATTCAATGCATTAATTGGTGAATCATTGCTGACAAATTAATCAAAGGACATTGACTTATTAAGTAATCATGAGGCTGACTGATAATTATTAACATGAAGTGGACCACTGACAGAATCCATCCAACAATATATGCCGAAAGCATTATTCATGTAATTTACGGTAATACATTCTTACCCCCAACTGCCACTTGAGGAGTTAGTTACACACTTCTCCAGTTACACACCATTAACATGCTGATCATGGATGCACATCATCATCTGTAATATGATACAACACCGTCCACTATTATAGAGTATAATCAAATTAATTCAATGAAATCTAACCTAATCAATTTATCTAGCCAATTCAATGAAAACGCTTGTCTAATTATGTCTGAATAAAAATCTTAATATTACAATTATTTCATACAATCACTTGTCCAGGCTGTTTGCTATATCTACAGTTGCATGTATACATATGGAGAAAGGGAGGGAACTTTGCACTGGCAAATTGCACATGTACGGCTTCACTATGCAAGCCACGCGTGCATCAAGAAATCTCTATGAAAACAATACATTTTCATCAATCCCAATATTTCATGTTATCTAATTGATTCTATTGTCATTCATTATCGCTATAATTAAATGATTCGTATCTGAATAGCAGGCAACTTCCTTTGAACTTCATACCAGTGTTACAATGTATAGCACACGTTATCGCTATGCAAGAAAACAATAAAATGCGTTCCTCAATCTGACAATCTTACAAAATTTCATAAGTTCCCGCTCTGCTCTACATTTATATCGTACATTCATAGATCAGATGGCTAAGTTACTCACATTTCTGGGCCTCCAAGCCTCCGCAGAAATCAGAAAATGTCGCATTAAATGCAGGATACAAAACGAACAAAATGGCTGAAACGCATGGTCAAGACAGTCACGTGATCTCTAAACATACGAACTTATTCCCCGAGCAGAAATAATTGCTCTAACAAACTTAGTATTTCATTAATACATTATTCACAAGTTGTACAATCTATCAATACAGAAAATAACGTCTGAAAGACGTCTTGAGGGACAGATTTCTAGCAGTAATACAAAACCCTAACTGCAGGCAGGAGTGGTTAAGGACTCAATTCACAAATACAATAGAGGTCCCTAATGGCCTCTACATCTATAAAAATGAAGCGGGCATTCTCTCTCGTCGACTTTATGACAAAAGAGATGATTACAATTTCGACATCGTAAACTATCCCTTTCTGGACAGTAATATTCCAGTGGGACCTGCATATGGCGTATACATATCCCGCTTAGTAGCATTTGCTAGATCCTGTGTTAAATGTGACGATTTTAATCAACGTCACAAAACATTGTTGCAGAAACTTATAAAACAGGGCTATTCCACCAAGCGCCTCCACTCAAAGTTTCCCAAATTTGGCGATACATATCGCATGCTGATAGCAAAATACGAACGTAGCGTGCAAGATCTATGGCGCTACGTTTCGTAACTTGTGTCTAATTCCGCTTAACCCGGGGCTAGGGGCCGTATGAACCCATGTACTTCAAGATCCTCATGGTACTCATATGAACAGTCACAATCAAAGCGTGACTGAGATACATCATTCTTTAGATGACGACTTCAGAACGAATATTATGGATTAAGAATACTGATCAGTGATACGGATTTGATATTTTTGGAACATCATGATGTCTTGCCGGCATCATTGAAAACTGTTGACCGCTTCTCTCTTGCAGGAAACAAGCCTATGTTAATGAATACTATGATTGTCTTTTTGAATTTGGTGCTAATACTGTTATATGGAATATGGAATAGGTCTTTGGATTATGGACGCGGATATTCTCTAATGGACGACGGCTGGATTATGAATGACGGACTAGACGCTAGTAATTCAAATATTTCTTCCAAACATAGAGATTTGGGACAATTTGGACTCTCAGGCAAGGCTCATGAGAAGCATTTCTCCGCTAGCCTTGGTATCGAAATACTCATTTCGCAGCATGGCGCAGATAACAGACCGCCCGCGCAGGCACTGTCATCTACAACTAATGCCGGGGCGTTCGCCTAGAAGCGCTTATGATAAAATTTGATCAAAGTAGCATGTCATATTAACGTAGATACTGTTGCTTGTAACTTCAGAATTATGTTAGTCAATATATTTTATTTCAACAAAAATCTCATTGAAATATTTTTTTTCCAATTTGGTAGTGTCATGTACAATTTCTTTCAAACCTATTGTATACGAATGTTGGTATTTTTTAATGGGTACCGGTACACATTTTGCATCACTTTGCTGGTAGATCTAAATCTGCTCTCGCGTGGATAGAAATATGTGCTGAAACGATTATTCTATAACACTTACACCAATTACACACTGATAACCGTGCAATTATTACACGATTTAGCACGGTTAAGAACTTAGTGACGTATGAAATCTACACCCGTGAACTTGACACGCACAGGTGTTCGCTCGGGACAATCCATTTCACAGGGCGGGTGATAAATAGCAGGACAAAGTCTCCTGTCTGCCTGTACAATCGAATAAACAAATAGATTGGATAGTTGGAAAGTAGGTACTTTATTTTAAAGGCAGAAAATGTATAATCGCAGATATTTACAAACCAATTGGGACATAATAAACAGGAGAAACAAGACGTGCTTTCAGATACGAATTATCTAGAGAAGCGGAGATCGAAAAGTTCATGAGAGACGCAGATGATGAATCTCTTCTTGCTGTTTTAAGTGAGACACAACACGAGTGTCATCAGCTGAACAAAGGTAGATTTTTCTCCGCTGACGATGAGAAATTAAGAGATCTGGCTAACAAACGAAATGAGCCAGAGACCGACAGGCAAATGAAATAGGACATACGGATATTTAGAGGTATCAAATTCGTTTTATATTATAATCAAGTCTTATAAATGAATACATCTAAAGATTGCCCACCCGTTACATCAACCATTTGCTTGAGATCAACAATGCCACGGTTCCTCTTGAGAAGGGTGTGTCTATCATTGATGTGATGTCGGTTACAAGCCACAGAAATTACAAACGACATCAAATGTTTGTAATTTCACATCTGTTCCACAGTCATCACATCTTGGCGGTCTTTTTTCCAAAATGCCAATGTTTCCAATAGCACCGTGAATATAAATTTCCTTCCTAGTTAAATAAATACTCGTAACATTTTTAATTGTTTGAGAAAAGGCTGTAAATTAATATTTATTAAAGACCTAAATTTCTGTCTCAAATTTAACTGTTGGTTCCATCGTGATTGCTTGAGAATGCCACACAAACAGGCTTGTATGCATGTATGTTTCACTGCGCCCCCTTCTGAGAGACCACATAAACTCGCCCATTGAAATTGACAGGCTGCCAACTGAAGCGGACGGCACATTTCAACAAAGGGAAGAAAGGTTGTGAAAGTTTACCATATTTTTCAATCTTTCGTTGTAATCTTTATTGATAATCAGTTTGAGTAGTGAGATAGAATAGAAATAATGTTTTCATAAGCGTGCTAAATCGTTAATTTACGCACGGTTAGTGTGGGAAAGTTTATAAATTTTAGGACGCGGGCTTCGCCCTTGCCCTAAAATATAAAATAAATATAACATGTTTACGGCCGATTAAACCAATCTCGCTTGAGTTGACTTTTTCAAGGGCGAGTTTCGCACTTGGCTAAGTGCAATGCAAACCAATTATCAAGTTGTATGTGCCATTTTGGATCTACGAGATGAAGAACAATGTCAATACGTGCATTATGATGCATGCGCACATGAAAAAAACAACTCATTTTTCGACACCATCTTCTTTCATATATTTTTATCTCAAGTGGGATTTTCAAGGGAGGGACCAGACTTGAACTGAAGTGCGATTAAAGGTTCAAATGAACTTTCATGAAAAGCAAAAACTCAAGTCAAGGGCAATTTTCAAGTGAACTTGAACTTTCAAGCGCGAAAATTGCCTCGAGTTAGGTTTCATGAAATCAGCCCAGAGCCCTTCATATATATAGAAGAACAAAAAGCTATTGCTCTCCCGTCAACTATACGTTAAGAGAGGAGAACAAGTTCGACAGTTTATACTATGATTTTCCTTATATTTATATTGCCGAGGGTGCGTGGTGTATACATACCTCGTCATGTAAAATTTGTTAGATCACGTGAGCACTGTGACGATGTCAATCAACGCCCCAAAGCATCATTGCGAAAAATGACTAGACAAATCCATTCAAGATTTTTTTGCATTAAAAGTTATTTTGGTGTCACTTTTGGGGTCAAATAAGGTCAAGATTGGTAAAAGTTGTTCCTAACCTAGTTTCCATTGTGATGTTTGTTACCAATGGGTATCCACGATAAATTGGTTTTCTGTACTGTAGGGTTTAAACACAGGTACGGCTAGCTTGATAATTATTGGAATTGAGGTCATTTTGGGGTCCGTAAATGGTCAAATGAGGGAAAATTCTGTTTTATTTCATATATATTATGCTGTTTATTAAGTACTTTTGTATGCAGTATGGTTCAAGGTAGGGGTGGATACCAAGACAAATTGTCAATTTTAGGTCATTCTGGCGTCATTTCGTGGTCAAATAAGATCCAAAGATGGCCAATAGATGGACCTTAAAACAATTTAAAACTGTTTTATATGAAAATCCTTGTGCAAGAAATGGGTATCAAATCTGAAGTAATTCTATGGGGTGAATTTTAAGATAAGTATAGTGTAGGGTATTTCAGTATTTTTGTTTGTGAATTATAGCAACCTGCATTTTTTTTATAATTATTGGTGCGTAGTTTTCTTTCTCGAGTTTGAAGTAGTTTGGGTTAACCCTTTCTGTCCTGGGCGATAGAGGTTCGGAAATTTAGTGCCCTTTTGAACATTCGCGGTATCACCAGAATGATTGAAAATCTTGAGCGAAGACTTTCCGTAGTTTTGGAATATTATATCTGGCTAATTTTTAGCCCATTTCTCCAATTCTAGCGATTAACCATTATGCGTTAACTCAAAATCGCGCCCATGTGAGTTCATCCATAAATCGCCCTTTTCAGGTTATTCATATAATAGGCATCATTCTAAGCTCATTGTAGAAATTGATCAAAACCGAGGGATCTCTAAGCATAGCTCAGCATCCTATTTTCATTTTGAATCTATTTCCATATCTCAAAGATCAAGATTTGCTGGTCAAATTTAAAATAGCAGCCATATGGGGTCATCTGAAAATCACACTTTTGGTTGTTGCTCGTATAGTCCAAGGCCTTATTCTTAGCTCTTTATGCAAATTGATCAAAAGCTTGAGCTCTCTGAGCATAGCCCAACATTCTATGCCCATTTTGAATCTATTTACAGATGTCACATCTCAAGATTTGATGGAATAAATTCAAAATGGCGGCCATATGGGGTCATTTGAAATCACTCTTTTGGCCGTTGCTCGTAGTTCAAGGCATTACCCTTAGTTCGTTATGCAAATTTATCAAAACTGAGAGATCTGTATGCATAGCCCAACCTCCTATTCTTATTTGGAATCTACTTGCGTATCCCTAACATGAAGATTTGATGGGAAATTTCTGAATGGCGGCCATATGAGGTCATTCGAAAATCATACTTTTTAATGTTCCTCGTATAGTTCAAGGCACTATTCTTCGCTCATTGCGCAAATTTATCAAAACCGAGATATAACTGTACATAGCCTCTTATGCCCATTTTGAATCTATTTTCATATGCCAAAAAAATCCAGATATTCCGATCCGCTCGTATACCCATTCGTTATAATTAGTATTGTGGATATTAATTTATAACAGATTTGTACCCATTTTGGCCTCATTTACCAAAAAGTTACCCTAAAACAGTCCGGTACAACTCCAAAACGGGGAACGTTCCCAAATTGGGAAACATATTTCCTGAACAGGAAACTTTTCCAAAACAGGGAACATTCCCAAATTAGGAAACATATTTCCTGAACAGGAAACCTTTGGCAAATATGTTTGTTCATTCATAAATTGCAAATAACACAAATATTATACTCAAATGTCCTCTAAATAAGCACGTTTGGTACTGTTTCATTATACAGAATAATTATTTTTTCTTATTATGGTTTAAATGGACAGTTAGCCCACCATAGGGCTGACCAATGTTTCTATTTCAGGAAACCATCATATTCAGACTGGAATATCTCGGGCTAACAATGGCTAACGATCAAGACACTGATCATGTGACGGCAGGGTCATAGTGAACTATCTTTGTGTGGATGGTCAATGTGCAGAGAAGTGCAGGGACTGAGAAAATTAGGATCCAAATTTAATAATAGCATTATTTGAACAATTGAAACCATAATGAGAAAAAATAATTATTCTGTATTATGAAACAATACTAAATTTACTTATTTAGATGACATTTGAGTATAATATTTGTGTTGTTTGCAATTTATGAATGAACAACAATATTTGCCAAAGATTCCCTGTTCAGGAAATATGTTTCCCAATTTGGGAACGTTCCCCGTTTTGGAGTTGTACCGGACTGTAAAATGACCTAAATTTGAATAAATAACGTGTTATCTATGATTAATTTAAACCATACACTACATACAACTAATTCCGTTTGGATAGTCATTCGTAACAATCAGTACTTTTGGAACCTAAAATAACGCTAAAATGACCTTAATACTAGTAATTAACGTGTTATCTGTGACTACCTTAACCCTATCTGACCTGAGCGATTTGAGGTGTATCGCAGTCGGGGGGGCGGAAAGTGCCCCCTCCTATACATTTTCGCTAAGGCTAGAGGGTTGAAACTTAACAAACTATATCTTTGCGTCAAGCTCTGCAAGAAAATATAAAAAAATCCAAGATGGCCGCCATTATGACATCACTGTAACGTCATTTCCAAAAAGAACATTTTGGACGATTTTTCGGTCAGAATTTTTTGTGTTTTCTTAGCAAAAACTGCATGATAAATTAGTAAATAATAATCTGATATGAAATAAAATAGGTTTTACCCACTTTTCCATACAGAAAAGCAAACATTTTGAAGAAATATAACAAAACCATCACTTTTCTGGGACCCCACATGGCCGCCATTTTGAATTTACCCATGATTCTCTGCTCGGGAGGTCAAAATGACCCCAATATGATAATCTAAAAATTCACGGAGTTTCAGCTCTCAATTTGTTGTCGTTTCGGAGATAGGAGCAAAAAACAGCAAGGGGGCGGGGGGAGGGGCGGAAAGTGCCCCGCCAGGCCAGGTAGGTTTAAACTCTACACTACATACAACTAATTCAGCTTGAATACTCACTGGTAATAATAAATTTCTGGCAGGGTGTTTCACAGTGTAGGAATATAATTATATTATAATTAGTACTGTTCATATTAATTTATAACCGATTTTTACCAATTTTTTTACCTCATTTGACTCAAAAATGACCATAAAATGACCTTAGTTATAATAATTAAAGTGTTATCTATGACTGCCTTAAACACTACATACAACTAATTCAGCTTGGGTAATCATTGGTAACAAACAATACGGTACATTTATAACTCATTTTTATCCATTTTTGAGGTCTTGGCCGGCCGACTACTGTGTCTGATTCCATTCAACTCAGGGTTGAAAACCACATATTGCAAGATATTGTTCGTGTCCACATGGAGATTCACAGTCAAGACGTGACTGAGATACATTATGCTGAATAACATTGTTTGGAAGTTCATGTTATATGAGAGAATGTTGGTCTGAAATATGGATATGTAGATAGGCATATCGTGATCTTTTTTCGTCATCGTTACAATCCCTTCAGCGGTTCTCTTGTGACAGAAACTAACTAGTGTTTATATCCTTATTGATGCACAATTGGATATTGTCTAATTGGAAAGCGTGTCGTATGATTATCACAGCGCGACGTTCCGTCGGGAAAGCAAATACTACGGCAATATTGAAGGAATAATAACAACATTTAATCACCTTTAATTACAAAGATATATACGCGTGCAAACAGTTCTGTGTACAATCAGATATTGATATAATGACACATTTGATGTGGCTGCTTATGCACCGCGCAATGATTAGCCTGAACAGGCCACGATTAGACTCAATTGGATCCGATTAGATCTACTAGGCGTAGATTAGCCCCACCTGTCGTGGATTAACCCCACCAGGCGTTAATTAAACTCACCAGGCGATGCTTGGCTCCATTAGGTGTTAGCATTGTTTAGAACGATTGCCGTCGTTTAGCCCCCACAAGTGTTACTCTTGACAATTCAGCTTTCCGTCTCGCAAAGTTTAACGTAGGAAGATGGAAAATTCTACATAGCTCCCCTATTCTAGCTTTCCAAAATGAATACACGACTTGCCGGTCATCTGAAAGTGGCAAAAACAGAAGGGTTATTACCAATTTTCAAGAACAAGATTCGGATACAGCAATGCCTTCAACATGGGCCTCGGGAAAAAATCATCGTCATGGGCTTGTTTATTGAGTGTCAGAAGCTGACAGGGACCTGGAATGTCAGTGAACCTTTCTAGAGTTAAAGAAGTCTGAAGAAATCATGCAAAAAAATCCTTCGAAATAACCCTTTTCGGCAATTTTCAGTCTTATACTTACAGCATGCGTGAGGCAAAAGTTTACTCGTGGTTCGCATTGCACTATGGGAAGGAAAGATGGTGGTTTTTGCTATTTTTTATATTACCGGCAAGGCGCGTATTCATGACATATAGGAATACGAGAGCGATACTTGTCAAACTGATCCCCTTGCTCCATCTTGTTCCATAAATTGGACAATTTCATTTTGCGGCGTTCTACCAAATAGTGTCAGCCGACGTCAGCGAATATGGGTGCCAACAATTCAATGGTATTTCATAAAATGCAAATATTGGATCTGACCGTGAACGGCAGATCATCAAGAGTAGGCGAATGAACAAAAAAAATGACATATTTATCAACTTATTTTCAGAAAAATACTTTCTTCATAAATAGCACAGACAGCAGCGCTCTTGGGATCATCCCGGCCCCGTGTTAGGAATTCAACGACCCACTCACAACAGTCAATGTAGGTGAACTAGAATGATGAGCCAACTCACATTTAAGTTAGCCTATTGCCAAATAAAGTAAATATTACATATTATTATATTTATTAGAGTGTTTTCCTATATAAATTGTAATGAGATAAAACTGCATATTCCCCGGTCAATAAAACTGCATATTCCACCCCCCATGGAATATACACTAAAGGGAGATAATTACAACAGAGTTCGCCCCGTTCTCTCAGTCGCGCTGCGAACAGCCCAGCCGATCATGGAGCAGTTCGTCGAGTTGATTTAAGCTGGAGAACACAGTAGAAATAAATTATCTCCCCCCATCTAATTGTAAGT
Organism: Hanleya hanleyi; assembly: GCA_036873755.1. Lineage (NCBI taxonomy): Eukaryota > Metazoa > Mollusca > Polyplacophora > Lepidopleurida > Hanleyidae > Hanleya > Hanleya hanleyi. The sequence continues at coordinate 182,640 of JAVTVY010046235.1, read as the reverse complement.
AGAATCGTACCCAAGCACATTATTGGAGTAACAAACAAGCGGCATCGAACAACTATACGTGCGTTGCGAGATTTACACGATAGTAGTGAAGCAGCTCCGAATCCGTGGAATCTCGTGCATGAAAAATAATGTTGTTGGCGATTGCCCACTGAAAGCAATAAACCCAGAAGGATTGCGCTCTTCCAAAATAAACATAAAACATTATTTTGCTCGAGAGATAATAGATTAGCACAGAGTTAAGTTGATAAATATAACAAGGAAATTATTGCCTTGTTGTGAGGGGAATATGCAGTTTCGTTGCCCATCGGCTGTGCATATTGCCCTCGCCTGCGGCTCGGGCAATATGCACATCCTCAGGGCAACAAAACTGCATATTCCCCTCAAAACAAGGCAATATTTTCATACAATTGGGCCCAGTCCCAATATCCTATACAACAGTACACTGCACATACTATCCTGTTTTTCGATTGTTTTCCATGATGTCAGCGACCAAATAGCCTAAAAGAAGTCGATTTGTTCGATCGTCCCTTATTGTTGAATATTTATGTTACTTCATCTAACGCTCACATACAAAATGTCTGGCGCCTGAAAGTACATCTTTCATACAAGCAGGTGAATAATCCTTAGGTCCCAGCACAGCGACGTTGTCCCTCCTCTCCGCCCCCGGGTGTGACTCACACCAATTCCAAACAAGTAGGTCGACTTGTTGACCGTTAGGCCAGTGCCAATCGCCGGCCGCATAGCCTGCATCGGTTGCACCAATTAGAAAGCCGTTGAAGTCGGCGGCGGGAACTATCAAATATAAAAACGGTTAATACAATAAAAATTTCATGGATCGTCGCACAATATTAAATTCTTCTGGTAGGCATACAATTTCAGTGCAGAGCAAAGTGCCAGATGCTTTGCGATGATATGACGTTCACGTCAAAAAAAGCAGACAAGTATGGTCGTCGTAATTGTCCTTGCTCGATGCATATTGACCACAGAATAGTATTTTGACCGCGGGGCAGTATGAGATGAAACTAAGGCATTCAACATCTTATCAGCATCGAGTCGGGCCCAAATTCAAGGTTCATAACAATAATGCTGGATGTGGGAGATAATTGTCAATGTACGTGGTTCAAAAGGACGCTTGGGTTAGCGAAAAGAAAATTGCTTATGCGTTTGTTGATGTTTGGATGCCTCAGTTCAGCTATCTGTCCTGGTGTGTGTACAGGTCCGAGGTTCGTAGAATAACTCTCGTTTCCCCATGTATATTTTCTGACATTGGGACCGAAGTTGCGCTATCTATCAACGTTTCTTGAGATTAGCAACTTGCCTCTCTGCTTTGTTTTAACAATGCGAAGGACTTTCCACGACCGTTACTTTGTTTCTAACATGGATATACTATCTATAATAATGAGAATAAAGAAATTATCATTGTTAGGATTGTGTGTGTGTATAAATATGATACTCTCTTCTGGGTTATTGACCACATCGGTGGTACTAAGTTGACGAATGTCCATGACTGAAGCTTTTCACGGGGCGATGTAGACCCGTAGGGTCTAATGGTCCTGTTCTAATACTGAGAGAAAACTTGAGCACAAGTAGTGTCGTTGCCAGGGTGACTGGTTGTTTATTGAACTGCTTTAGGCTTTGAGAGGAAGAGCAGAAGAAAAGAGTCCTCAAGTTATTCAGCTACTGCAGATAGTTTGGTCAACTATTTTGACTATATTTTGCACCACCAGGTCTATATTAGTGAAGTTAAATATTTTCTGATATTCTCTAGTATGCCCAAATGTCAATTTCCCAGAGTTTTTCTGTTTTAGAGCATGAATACAATATGAATACCATTCTGGGGTTGCCGTAGAGTGTTTTCCTGAGAGGATGTCATAAATCACTGACTGATAAAAACTTTATCCAGTACACTCACTGTATGTAGAAGAAAATAATTTAAGGCATACTTATCATAAGTTTACCACGTTGGCAAGAAATCCTAATTTTCTAGGCCTCCATTCTTGCAAGATTTATATTTACAGTATGTAACTTGTGAATTTACACACAGATCCCCTCCAGTAGACCCCTATACCGGGTGGAATTGCATACACAAGCATGACCCAAGTCATTAGCTCCGTTCACTTGGCTGTATAGGGCCAATTGCAGGCATCCTGTTTAAATATAACTGGCCTACGTGTATCTGTTTGGAGCATTTGTAAACTCCATGACCAGAGTAATTCAGTGTTTACTCTATCACCTGTAACATCCAAAACCCGGGGTGTACTATTTAACTAATAGCAGGAGGTACATGTATATAATATGATGTTATGGGAGGAAGAATCCCAGCATAGTTCCAGTGCATCTGATGATAAGAATTTTACATCGTATCCCAATACTGAATTATACTGCTGATGGATATGCTTTCTATAATCCCCTGCTGAAAAGTAAAATATTTCACGAATATTGGTAACATGCAGAGAAGACATTATTTATTATATCATTAAATCAGTTTCATAATAAATAAGGAATTTGTCTCATCTGTTACAAGTCTTTTTTTTCATTATGTACATGTACAATTGCACTATTTCTTCAGAGATTATTGTTGAGCGAATTGTGTGAGACTGGACAAATTTTGTTTCTCTTCGCCATGGGATGAAACGTCTAAAGAGTTAGTGGAATTATTCCAACTGCCTATAGTGACATTTTAATAGCCCCGTTTCCGCGCCTAAGGCTCTAGTTTTAATCTGTTATCAGTCAATCCCTCTGGATAAGCTCTGTTTTATAGAAATTGCATTCGATTATTCAGTCACTTTCCTCGAAGATCTGATCGTGTTACAGTGGTGCAACTTATTCTAGGTAAAGCTAATAGTGCCTTGTTTCTTGTGTAACCTGGGTGGCAAGAATAGTAAGACAGATATGTTTAGTGTCTGTTGGATTGTAGATAATATATGTCATAATTTCCTTCGTTCAACGTTTGAGACTTAAGAATGCAACAGAATGCAACAGAAACTAACAAAGCTACCGCTTTCTGTGATAACATTCATCGTGGAAACGTTTCAACGATTTATTTATTTATCTTTCTCTTCCGCTCCAAATTGGTTTTCAACCTCAGAATATAACTGTGTTTCAAGGAATCTCAACACTAAAATTGCATAGGCTTAGAGCACAGTTCGTGCTCATTGGTGTTCCCCCCAGTATCTGAGTGTAACTTTTGTCGCCGAATACAAAAGTATTGTTCTCGAGTATGAGTTGAAATCCAGACAGAAGACAAAATTCATGTGAAATACTACCGTATAAATGTGAGAGATCCTATGTGCCAAAGATCTCTTTCTTGAGGATTTTGGTTGGTAAGTGATTCGATATAAGATGGATTGAACGTGTATGGTTTTAGAAGAATATTAAGATTCTACGTCTACTGATTGGACAAAAGACGCCATCGACTATGGATCTAAATGCAAAATTCGCAAGAACAAGAACATGATTGCATTCAAATGTTTGTTCTGGATAGCTTGGATTATTGTTTTATATTTGTGAAATTTGTGTAATCCAAATTGGCGAGACATGTAAGAGACGAGAATAATTTTCGACGCCTGGCGACTAAAAAGCAAATCAATAACTTTAATTGAAAACCTTCCTCGCATTCAAACTAGAATACGAAGAATTCTAAGTCTTAGCCTTGGCATCTCAGCCGCGGTTTTATTGCTGGTGTTCATGTTGAAACTATGAATTAGACACACTAGCTCTGGAGCTGTGATGACAGATCCGCTCAGATAAAAAAAAACTCGTGTTAGGGTAATAATGTACGATCTGGCGAGCTGGCTGGTTTTAATCTCAAATCTCAAATTCAGGAAGACATGTTTTTCATGATTCACCATCGGCCACGCCCCTAATGTGTAAACTCACGATTTTGAGTCTGTCGTGTTATTGCCTATCCCATTAAACGCAACATTAAAAGGGTTCGCTGTGATGATTTGTATCCCAGCCACGCGGCCCTAGCACCGGCTTGAGCGGTATTAGATACAAATATTTAAGATCGATGATGTAATAGCCCTGGGAAATGATGAACTATGTGACACCCAGGTAGTACAACCGGCCCAAACGATTGAATACAAGTTGGTATTCAGAACAAATACCTGGGATGACCGACGCCGACCAAGCACTTCATTCTCCACCATGCTTACAAGTCACAAAACTACAATCCCAATGATTTGTACAGAGCGCAGGCTTCGGGGACAAAACGTACACTAACCACTACCCACAGTTAGTGAGAGGTTGGGCACCTACAGGTTTTTGTGGGCTTCGGGGGATTTTAGTGAGGTTTTCTCTACGGTTCTATAGGTGGCACTGCATTGACACTGTGTGAATGGGGCCTGTGAACCTGATAGGACATGTACTGTCTGTGGGGTTTTTCCCTACAATATTGTTCACTTTCGTGTGTTTCCGGTGTTATGGGTACGTTCGGTGAGAGGGGAACATGATAGGCCATGTACTGTCTGTACTTCCCGCCAGAATTTCGCTGTCGTCTGCTTGTCACGCGCCGAACACCTGGCTCCCCGAATTGCAACAATGTTGCACGTTCGCAAGATGATAGGCCATGTACTGTCTGTGGGGTTTTTCCCGCCAGAATGTCGTTGTCGTCTGCTTGGGGTTGTCACGTGCCGAACACCTGGCTCCCCGAATTGCAACATTGTTGCACGTTCGCTACAATGTTGCGAAGATGTCACGGAGATCACCGAAGAGACACGGAGGTGCCCGAAGATGTCACGGAGATCCCGAAGAGGGCGAGAGGGGTCCCTAGTGTACCGATTGGGTCGTATGAGGTATCAATGTGAAGCATTCGTGAAGGGGCATCCGATGGGGTGGGTGTGGGGTTGAAATATCGTCATTCTGCGCATGCGCGGTAGACCAAGGGTATGGAAATAGACGTTTTGGGGTCTAGGGGAGCCACTAGTGGGTCGATGGAGTCGTATGAGGTATCAATGTGAAGCATTGATGAAGGCGCATCCGACGGGCTGGGTGTGGCGTTGAAATATCGTCATTCTGCGCATGCGCGGTACAAGTGTATGGAAATAGACGTTTTGGGGTCTAGGTGGGTCCCTAATGGACCGATGGGGTCGAGTGAGGTATCAACGTGAAGCCTATGAGAGGGGGCATCCCACTGCGTGGATGTGGGGTCGGAATATCGTCATTCTGCGCATGCGCAATAGAGAAAGGGTATGAAAATAGATGTTTTGGCATTTAGGTGAGCCACTAATGAGCCGATGGAGTTGAATGAGGTATCAATGTGAAGCCTATGTGAGGGAGCATCCGATTGGACTAGGATCTCGGCCGTTGCCCACATTCTGCGGATGCGCAGACAGGGAATTCTGGGAAAAGGGTGTGGAAATAGACGTGTTAGAGTTTTGGTGAGCCCCTCATGATCCTATGGTGTCGTATGAGGACTTATTTTGAAGCTGTCGTGAGGGAGCATCCGCCTGGGCTAGTGGTTCGTCCGTGTTCAAGAGTCTGCGCATGCACAGTCTGGTCGTAGTATAGAAAGCAGGCATGTTGGGATGCGTGAGGGTGTGTGTGTGACCCACCCCTATGGGTCCATGGTTGTGGTTGGGTGGTGGTGTGGGTTCTGCGCACAGACGTCACTTCCGGTTTCACTAAAACTACCTTCGAACACAGAAGAGTTCCAATTTTTACTCAGACATAAGGTCCGTGTTTTCCCCGGCACGGCCCGCCCCGGTCGCAGCGCGCGCGCGCACGCGGGTTATCCGGAAGTGCGCGGCATCACCGGAAGTGCGCGACATCACGCGCGGATGAATGTCGGGTCAAAGGTCACATCCAGGTCAAAGGTCCCCCTTTCGACAAGGTTCGGCAACAATGTTGCGGCATCGATATACAGAGCTTGAACACAAAAAGGGGATTGTAAATTAACCTGGAAAGGATGGGCAGTTCCATTTGGACCAATCAGCGGTCGAGAAAAAGAACCAATGAGCGATCGATAAAAGAACCAATGGACGGGTACTAGAATTTCGCTCACGTCTGCGCCTACATCCGGGTACTAGAATGCTTCCGCCTACGTCGCGCCTGAATCCGGGTACTTCTATGTAGGTATGTAAAAGTGGGAATGTTTAGGGCATTGGTGCATTCATTGCCCTGCCGATCGGAGCTACCTGACCAGCCTGCCTGACCAGCCTGAGCCTATCTGACGAGAGGAGCTATTTGCCTGACCCTCACCAGCCTGAGCCTGCCTCACCGGAGCTATACCATGAGACGTGGAGAAGATTTTCCGGGGGATCCAGGAGCGCCTCCGGCGCTGTAATCTTTGTTGTTGTTGTTGCTCTCTTTTTGGACTAACCCATCAGAATAGTACGTATCACGGACTACACCCGTAGAGCTACGTCTAGGCGCGCATGTGTGACATGGTCTATAAAACACGTCTCTCTGGATCCCACATCTCCATTCCTACGGTTTCAGAGCCACGACGGACACCCGTCCCTATGCGACTGACATTTTACAGCATGCGACCGTGGTTAATTCACTCACGGGTTACCGAGCAGTGGTTCGGTCCATGTTTTCAGATGGCGACGAAAACGAGGGGCGACGCCAGATCCTGGACGAGTTCACAGAAGCGGTCCTCGACAGAGTGCACTCGATGGAGAGGTGTGCCATCACTCACCACTACTGGACTATGACAACCATCCTTGATGCTCGGGCTATGGACCACGAGCGCTCACGCCGGAATCAGCGACGGCTGGCTGGCCTAGTCATGGTCTGTGCCCTATTGACCCTGGCGCTGTGGCATTGACAGTGGGACCTGACCATAAATACGAGAGACAGTCAGAGTGTGTCATTTTTTTCCATTATGTACATGTACAATTGTACTATTTCTTCAGAGATTATTGTTGAGCGAATTGTATGAGACTGGACAAATTTTGTTTCTCTTCACCATGGGATGAAACGTCTAAAGAGTTAGTGGAATTATTCCAACTGCCTATAGTGACATTTTAATAGCCCCGTTTCCGCGCCTAAGGCTCTAGTTTTAATCTGTTATCAGTCAATCCCTCTGGATAAGCTCTGTTTTATAGAAATTGCATTCGATTTTTCTGTCACTTTCCTCGAAGATCTGATCGTGTTACAGTGGTGCAACTTATTCTAGGTAAAGCTAATGGTACCTTGTTTCTTGTGTAACCTGGGTGGCAAGAATAGTCAGACAGATATGTTTAGTGTCTGTTGGATTGTAGATAATATATGTTCAACGTTTGAGACTTAAGAATGCAACAGAATGCAACAGAAACTATCAAAGCTACCGCTTTCTGTGATAACATTCATCGTGGAAACGTTTCAACGATTCATTTATTTATCTTTCTCTTCTGCTCCAAATTGGTTTTCAACCTCGGAATATAACTGTGTTTCAATGAATCTCAACACTAAAGTTGCATAGGTTTAGAGCACAGTTCGTGCTCATTGGTGTTCCCCCAGTATCTGAGTGTAACTTTTGTCGCCGAATACAAAGGTATTGTTCTCGAGTATGAGTTGAAATCCAGACAGAAGACTAAATTCATGTGAAATACTACCGTATAAATGTGAGAGATCCTATGTGCCAAAGATCTCTTTCTTGAGGATTTTGGTTGGCAAGTGATTCGATATAAGATGGATTGAACGTGTATGGTTTTAGAAGAATATTAAGATTCTACGTCTACTGATTGGACAAAAGACGCCATCGACTATGGATCTAAATGTAAAATCCGCAAGAACAAGAACATGATTGCATTCAAATGTTTGTTCTGGATAGCTTGGATTATTGTTTTATATTTGTGAAATTTGTGTAATCCAAATTGGCGAGACATGTAAGAGACGAGAATAATTTTCGACGCCTGGCGACTAAAAAGCAAATCAATAACTTTAATTGAAAACCTTCCTCGCATTCAAACTAGAATACGAAGAATTCTAAGTCGTAGCCTTGGCATCTCAGCCGCGGATTTATTGCTGGTGTTCATGTTGAAACTATGAATTAGACACACTAGCTCTGGAGCTGTGATGACAGATCCGCTCAAATAAAAAAAACTCGTGTTAGGGTAATAATGTATGATCTGGCGAGCTGGCTGGTTTTAATCTCAAATTCAGGAAGTCATGTTTTTCATGATTCACCATCGGCCACGCCCCTAATGTGTAAACTCATGATTTTGAGTCTGTCGTGTTATTGCCTATCCCATTAAACGCAACATTAAAAGGGTTCGCTGTGATGATTTGTATCCCAGCCACGCGGCCCTAGCACCGGCTTGAGCGGTATTAGATACAAATATTTAAGATCGATGATGTAATAGCCCTGGGAAATGATGAACTATGTGACACCCAGGTAGTACAACCGGCCCAAACGATTGAATACAAGTTGGTATTCAGAACAAATATCTGAGATGACCGACGCCGACCAAGCACTTCATTCTCCACCATGCTTACAAGTCACAAAACTACAATCCCAATGATTTGTACAGAGCGCAGGCTTCGGGGACAAAACGTACACTAACCACTACCCGCAGTTAGTGAGAGGTTGGGCACCTACAGGTTTTTGTGGGCTTCGGGGGATTTTAGTGAGGTTTTCTCTACGGTTCTATAGGTGGCACTGCATTGACACTTTGGAAGCCACGAGGCCATGGTTCATTAGGATTATCTCATGGTTTGTCATCTTCCGGCTTGAATGGTTAGAGCGGATATACCCATTTTACATGTAACGGGTGAATCGACTGGAAGTGGGTATGTTTCCTGTGGTCTGTTGTTTTTTATGTGCCCGACGAGCAAATTCCACAACGGTAAATTCGTAAATGTAATCAATGAATGGCACTGTTCGTGTCAATAGTGAGCTAGATTAATTCTAGTCAAGTGGTCTACCAGCTCGTCTGACAGTAGTATATAGAACACGGATTCCCTCCGGTTGACCTTTGACCTCAGAAATTTGCATATCACGTGACAGAGGTTAAAGGTCATTGAGTGCACTTGACCTGTATCCTTTCATCTTTGACCTTGGATCATGTTTAGACATGTTAGGGTTTTTCCCATCACGTGCGGTATGACGTCACTTCCGATCTGTGTGAATGGGGCCTGTGAACCTGATAGGACATGTACTGTCTGTGGGGGTTTTCCCTACAATATTGTTCACTTTCGTGTGTTTCCGGTGTGATGGGTACGTTCGGTGAGAGGGGAACATGATAGGCCATGTACTGTCTGTACTTCCCGCCAGAATTTCGCTGTCGTCTGCTTGTCACGCGCCGAACACCTGGCTCCCCGAATTGCAACAATGTTGCACGTTCGCAAGATGATAGGCCATGTACTGTCTGTGGGGTTTTTCCCGCCAGAATGTCGTTGTCGTCTGCTTGGGGTTGTCACGTGCCGAACACCTGGCTCCCCGAATTGCAACATTGTTGCACGTTCGCTACAATGTTGCGAAGATGTCACGGAGATCACCGAAGAGACACGGAGGTGCCCGAAGGGACACGGATATCCCCGAAGTCGCCGAGAGGGGTCCCAATGTACTGATTGGGTCGTATGAGGCATCAATGTGAAGCATTCGTGAAAGGGTATCCGATGGGGTGGGTGTGGGGTTGAAATATCGTCATTCTGCGCATGCGCGGTAGACCAAGGGTATGGAAATAGACGTTTTGGGGTCTAGGGGAGCCCCTAGTGGTCCGATGGAGTCCAGTGAGGTATCAATGTGAAGCCTATGTGAGGGGGCATCCGATGGGCTGGGTGTGGGGTTGGAATATGGTCATTCTGCGCATGCGCGGTAGACCAAATGTATGGAAATAGACGTTTTGGGGTCTAGGGGAGCCACTAGTGGGTCGATGGAGTCGTATGAGGTATCAATGTGAAGCATTGATGAAGGCGCATCCGACGGGCTGGGTGTGGCGTTGAAATATCGTCATTCTGAGCATGCGCGGTTCAAGTGTATGGAAATAGACGTTTTGGGGTCTAGGTGGGTCCCTAATGGACCGATGGGGTCGAGTGAGGTATCAACGTGAAGCCTATGAGGGGGGGCATCCCACTGCGTGGATGTGGGGTCGGAATATCGTCATTCTGCGCATGCGCAATAGAGAAAGGGTATGAAAATAGATGTTTTGGCATTTAGGTGAGCCACTAATGAGCCGATGGAGTTGAGTGAGGTATCAATGTGAAGCCTATGTGAGGGAGCATCCGATTGGACTAGGATCTCGGCCATTGTCCACATTCTGCGGATGCGCAGACAGGGAATTCTGGGAAAAGGGTGTGGAAATAGACGTGTTAGGGTTTTGGTGAGCCCCTCATGATCCTATGGTGTCGTATGAGGACTTATTTTGAAGCTGTCGTGAGGGAGCATCCGCCTGGGCTAGTGGTTCGTCCGTGTTCAAGAGTCTGCGCATGCACAGTCTGGTCGTAGTATAGAAAGCAGGCATGTTGGGATGCGTGAGGGTGTGTGTGTGACCCACCCCTATGGGTCCATGGTTGTGGTTGGGTGGTGGTGTGGGTTCTGCGCACAGACGTCACTTCCGGGTTTCACTAAAACTACCTTCGAACACAGAAGAGTTCCAATTTTTACTCAGACATAGGGTCCGTGTTTTCCCCAGCACGGCCCGCCCCGGTCGCAGCGCGCGCGCGCACGCGGGTTATCCGGAAGTGCGCGGCATCACCGGAAGTGCGCGACATCACGCGCGGATGAATGTCGGGTCAAAGGTCACATCCAGGTCAAAGGTCCCCCTTTCGGCAAGGTTCGGCAACAATGTTGCGGCATCGATATACAGAGCTTGAACACAAAAAGGGGATTGTAAATTAACCTGGAAAGGATGGGCAGTTCCATTTGGACAAATCAGCGGTCGAGAAAAAGAGCCAATGAGCGATCGATAAAAGAACCAATGGACGGGTACTAGAATTTCGCTCACGTCTGCGCCTACATCCGGGTACTAGAATGCTTCCGCCTACGTCGCGCCTGAATCCGGGTACTTCTATGTAGGTATATAAAAGTGGGAATGTTTAGGGCATTGGTGCATTCATTGCCCGGCCGATCGGAGCTACCTGACCAGCCTGCCTGACCAGCCTGAGCCTATCTGACGAGAGGAGCTATTTGCCTGACCCTCACCAGCCTGAGCCTGCCTCACCGGAGCTATACCATGAGACGTGGAGAAGATTTTCCGGGGGATCCAGGAGCGCCTCCGGCGCTGTAATCTTTGTTGTCGTTGTTGCTCTCTTTTTTGGACTAACCCATCAGAATAGTACGTATCACGGACTACACCCGTAGAGCTACGTCTAGGCGCGCATGTGTGACATGGTCTATAAAACACGTCTCTCTGGATCCCACACCTCCATTCCTACGGTTTCAGAGCCATGACGGACACCCGTCCCTATGCGACTCGCATTTTACAGCATGCGACCGTGGTTAATTCACTCACGGGTTACCGAGCAGTGGTTCGGTCCATGTTTTCAGATGATGACGAAAACGAGGGGCGACGCCAGATCCTGGACGAGTTCACAGAAGCGGTCCTCGACAGAGTGCACTCGATGGAGAGGTGTGCCATCACTCACCACTACTGGACTATGACAACCATCCTTGATGCTCGGGCTATGGACCACGAGCGCTCACGCCGGAATCAGCGACGGCTGGCTGGCCTAGTCATGGTCTGTGCCCTATTGACCCTGGCGCTGTGGCATTGACAGTGGGACCTGACCATAAATACGAGAGACAGTCAGAGTGTGTCATTTTTTTCCATTATGTACATGTACAATTGTACTATTTCTTCAGAGATTATTGTTGAGCGAATTGTATGAGACTGGACAAATTTTGTTTCTCTTCACCATGGGATGAAACGTCTAAAGAGTTAGTGGAATTATTGCAACTGCCTATAGTGACATTTTAATAGCTCCGTTTCCGCGCCTAAGGCTCTAGTTTTAATCTGTTATCAGTCAATCCCTCTGGATAAGCTCTGTTTTATAGAAATTGCATTCGATTATTCAGTCACTTTCCTCGAAGATCTGATCGTGTTACAGTGGAGCAACTATTCTAGGTAACCTTGTTTCTTGTGTAACCTGGGTGGCAAGAATAGTCAGACAGATATGTTTAGTGTCTGTTGGATTGTAGATAATATATGTCATAATTTCCTTCGTTCAACGTTTGAGACTTAAGAATGCAACAGAATGCAACAGAAACTATCAAAGCTACCGCTTTCTGTGATAACATTCATCGTGGAAACGATTCATTTATTTATCTTTCTCTTCTGCTCCAAATTGGTTTTCAACCTCGGAATATAACTGTGTTTCAAGGAATCTCAACACTAAAGTTGCATAGGCTTAGAGCACAGTTCGTGCTCATTGGTCTTCCCCCAGTATCTGAGTGTAACTTTTGTCGCCGAATACAAAGGTATTGTTCTCGAGTATGAGTTGAAATCCAGACAGAAGACCAAATTCATGTGAAATACTACCGTATACATGTGAGCGATCCTATGTGCCAAAGATCTCTTTCTTGAGGATTTTGGTTGGTAAGTGATTCGATATAAGATGGATTGAACGTGTATGGTTTTAGAAGAATATAAGATTCTACGTCTACTGACTGGACAAAAGACGCCATCGACTAAGGATCTAAATGTAAAATTCGCAAGAACAAGAACATGATTGCATTCAAATGTTTGTTCTGGATAGCTTGGATTATTGTTTTATATTTGTGAAATTTGTGTAATCCAAATTGGCGAGACATGTAAGAGACGAGAATAATTTTCGACGCGACTAAAAAGCAAATCAATAACTTTAATTGAAAACCTTCCTCGCATTCAAACTAGAATACGAAGAATTCTAAGTCGTAGCCTTGGCATCTCAGCCGCGGATTTATTGCTGGTGTTCATGTTGAAACTATGAATTAGACACACTAGCTCTGGAGCTGTGATGACAGATCCGCTCAAATAAAAAAAACTCGTGTTAGGGTAATAATGTATGATCTGGCGAGCTGGCTGGTTTTAATCTCAAATTCAGGAAGTCATGTTTTTCATGATTCACCATCGGCCACGCCCCTAATGTGTAAACTCATGATTTTGAGTCTGTCGTGTTATTGCCTATCCCATTAAACGCAACATTAAAAGGGTTCGCTGTGATGATTTGTATCCCAGCCACGCGGCCCTAGCACCGGCTTGAGCGGTATTAGATACAAATATTTAAGATCGATGATGTAATAGCCCTGGGAAATGATGAACTATGTGACACCCAGGTAGTACAACCGGCCCAAACGATTGAATACAAGTTGGTATTCAGAACAAATACCTGACGCCGACCAAGCACTTCATTCTCCACCATGCTTACAAGTCACAAAACTACAATCCCAATGATTTGTACAGAGCGCAGGCTTCGGGGACAAAACGTACACTAACCACTACCCGCAGTTAGTGAGAGGTTGGGCACCTACAGGTTTTTGTGGGCTTCGGGGGATTTTATTGAGGTTTTCTCTACGGTTCTATAGGTGGCACTGCATTGACACTTTGGAAGCCACGAGGCCATGGTTCATTAGGATTATCTCATGGTTTGTCATCTTCCGGCTTGAATGCACAGCCAGAAAAACGGTGTTGGCCCAACACCATTTTTTAGTGTTGAGGTCAGTTCAACACCAATAAGTGGTGTTGAGAAATGGTGTTGACATAATTCAACACCAAAATGTGGTGTTGAGGCCAGTTCAACACCAAAAAACGGTGTTGAGAAAATGGTGTTGACCCCATCCAGCACTGAAAAATGGTGTCGAGACCAGTTCAACACCAAAAAACGGTGTTGAAAGAATGGTGTTGAAAATCTAACACTGAAAATTGGTGTTAGATCAGTTCAACACCAAAAAACAGTGTTAAGAAAAGGAGGTGTTTCGACACCAGTTTAACGCCAAAACGATGTTAAGAGAATGGTGTTAAAATTCCAACATTGAAAAAAAAACAAGGGTTATGTGAAACCCGGCAGGCTCGCCGTTTTGGTTTACGCCAATAAGAATGTTACCAACTACAAATTGATATTTGAATTTACTTCAATTTCAAAATTTCAAATTTCAAGTTAAGAAAAATGCAATTTTAATTGCCAGCCCTTATAAAAAATACCATGGTTTACAACAGATTGAACCATGGTAACCACGGTAATACCACGATTGTCATGGTAATAACATGGTACATATGGTTTATATGGTTTGCATGGTACTCTGGTTACTCTGGTTACTCTGTTCAACTATCGTAATACCATGGTACAGATGAACCATGGTTCAATATACCACTTTGAACAATAGTAATAGCATGGTACATAACAACCATGGTACAATATACATGTACCATAGTTAACCAAAATATTATTTCCCCGATTTTTTGGCGTAATGTTGTTAGTGACAAAAAATACAATTGGAAGGATTTCAATTTACGACAAATAAATGAATGTATGCAAAGTTATATGCCTGTGAATAAAGTTGAATGGCTGACAGAATGGCGTAGAAACCGGTAAAGGTAAACAAATGATGTCTACCAAATGTACTGATTGTAATCTGTATAAGCATGCCAATAGCGCCACGTGGTGCGAAGCAGGAGAGAAATGTTGACCTCTGAACAGTTATATATTCGGTACTCTGATGAACGCTTGGCCTAGAACAAAAGACATTCTTATTTTCCTGGCTGGAATCAGTGAGGCTTATAACATGTTTAATTGTGATCCCTGCATTAATTATGGGGATTATAAACAAGGATAGAGTCTCCCCGTAGTTCCCGGAAATAAGAAGTTCAACTCCGCAAACTTTGACCCTGCAGAGCTACGGCGTTGGCCTTGCTTCGATGAGAAGACGTCTCACGAATAGACTGGCTGCCGACTTAGCATGCTGTGCATACGGTTCAGTACCGCATGACAAAATTGCGTTTTGAAAGACAAGATTTTTGTAGCTGTCAGGGAGAAAAGTGATGAAAATCTTAATAGCCACTGTGCTGATGAATAAAATATAGTTTTGAATATCCCTAAAATATGCATATATTCGGCAAAACTAGCTGCCTGGCGAATAGAAAAGGGAAATGTGCGGATAGCTGACAGTCAACATATGCTTCAAAGCTTTATACGATTTTTCCTAAATTTGAAGCGAATACGGAATTCTCAACTTTAATACAGGAGTATTTTTATCAAAAGTATTTGTCAGTTCAGTATTTCAAGTTGCCGAATAAATCCTTCGTCGGATTTCGACTTGTCAGACAACAACAACACGTACACTAGTCAGGCTGACATTACGTCGCCGGGATTCTATTTTATTTTGTGTTTAAATCTGCGGTGATCAGTCAGGCTATTCGTCTCTTTCTCATGTGTCGATCACATGACCTGCTGGGTGAGTTCCGGTCGTTTGACGTCGTAAGATTTACATGGAGCATGCTAGTTTTTCGTTGACAGCGTCTGTTCCATATGAGCGAAAATTATAAAAGTTGTCTTGCTCGAAAGTTAATGTACTTCTGAAGTATTATCTACCAGAATCAAACTGCAAAACTACGTTTTAAAAATAATTCCCATTGACTTCAATGTTATTTTCGCGACCGTCAAATCTCCCGCAGGTTACGTCCCATAAGATAAGATAAGATAATTCTTTATTGTACAAGCGTCAATGACTGACAGAGTACAACATTCACATAACTATAACAACAGGTCAATTAATTCCAAACTTACAGGACATATCATATGTACCACGTGACTATACTTCTATTCTTCTATACTTCGTTGATTTCCGTTTTTTCCCGAATGGCTGATCGATTCCGTCAAGTGTGAGATCGAAAACGAGGCTTCTCATACAACAATCATGGCGGAAGGTCTGCGACAGGTATGAAAGCATACTGAAATGGGGTAAGAAACAGCTACTCCATGCAGTTCTCTGTTGAACGACAGAATGGGGATTATTGTTCGCGGAGTGAGATTCTAGCATTAATTTAGGGCTCCTAACTCGGCAAATTGTTGACACTCGTTGCTCGAGTCTCCCGTTGAGTCAAAGTTTGAAGGGCCCGAGATTAACAACAACACCACCAACAACAACAACAACAGAGACGTCTCAAAGCCCCCATGAAGTCATTCAACAATGAAGTCCTGGCTTGCTTCGTTTTTTCACCTTGTAATTATCAATTTTAAAAAGCTGAAAAGTCCAACCGCCTCCAAAAAAAACACTGGTTCGACATCAAGTATCTCGATAACCGTCCACGAATAAGTTGACTGAACTATGCCACCATGGCATGCAAGCTAGCTGTCTACGAATTTTTCAACGAGGATAATGCTCTGGAAATAGCCGACACTCGCATTATCAGTAGATCGCGGGATGAGCCCAACAATGATTCCCGGGACTTCGAATCCATATGCGAGTTGAAATAGCCACAGCGCAATACAATAGTTGTTCCAGCCAAAGTTTTGAGATTCAGTGGTAAGTACTGTAATAAATAAAATTATGTAATTAAATTCCGAGTGTTATTTATGTTAAATGTATCACTTGATATCTCATTTTTGTTTACCATATATTTGTTCTTGTTGTTTATCATATATTTGTAGAATGGCCACCTTGCTTTAATGCTGAGCAACAGGAAAACGTAATGGGGGGGGGGGGGGCTGGCCCCTCCACTTTTTGGGGTCGCAGTGTTATAAGTCCTATCTTAGATAGCTCCGGTTCGACATTTAACATGGCTGGTATAGAATTCAGTCCCCGTTCCCCTTTTCAAATGTGCTCCATGGCTCCTGTAAACAATTCGATTCATAGCATGAATAAGAGGGGTCGTACTATTGCCCAGCCGTTGCCCAGCCGCTGCCCAGCCGATTCCCAGCCGATTACCCAGCTGTGACGGTCGTGCCCAGCCGACATATATTTGTTATTTACGGCACTATTCTGAGGAATTACAACTATTAATGCATTTTGTTATAATATTTATACAATTCTGCTTTTATCTGGGCAGCGGCTGGGTAATAGTACGACCCGAATAAGGGTGAATAAGGGTCGGATAACATTAATGTTGTTAACATTAAGTTATGTGATATTTCACTATTTCAGACAAGCGTCCCGAGCTGAAGTCCATACTGGACAGACTTCTGGATGGAGAGAATATATCCGACATTAGGAAATCCCTTGGTAGGCTGGGAAGAGAACAGAGAGGCAAACAAACGATATCCACGAGACAATCCTCCAGTTCCGAAGATGAGGTAATTCTATAGTTAATAATCAGCTCAAATTAAGTTAAGGATATGTAACTTTCCTTCAATGGATGTGTATTTGCCACAACACACCTCAGAAGAATTTTGATTGCGGAACTGGATAACTGTCTGTATGTTTGATTTTCTCCTTGTATTTCAGGGACCGCGGAGCTGGTGGGGGAGGGGGGGAAGCAGTCCAACATTTAACTTGACCGGTATAGAGTTCAGCCCCCTCACTTTCAAATGTGCTATGCGGCTCCTGAATTGTAACAAGGTGTGATATGGCTATAACTGATTGTTTCTAGCAAACATTTTGTTCTGTTTCATCAAGTATTCTGTCGCAATAAATGAGCATTTAAAAAAATTATTGTGACAGTTATTTTCCATAATTAAAAAAAACACAGAATGCAGATATGCATTACGTATGCTAGATTATTAACTCCTCACTGTTATCTTTAATGAATTCATTTTGTATTTTTAGAATGAAAGTCCAAGAAAGACAAACAAGAAAAGCAAAGTAACTAGCGAGAAGAGGGCTGAAAGGGACATCTTGTCGATTCTCAAAGAAAGAAATTGGCAGAAACAGGTATGTACATAAGGCTGCAGTGTCCAATAAACACTTCTTTATGTGACAGTTATATTTTCATTGGTGAAGCGTTAATGTGTTATATCCCATGATCCAGAAAATGTGAATATATGTCAAGTTTGCCATATCTTTCAGATCAAATATATTTATTGTTTACAGATCAATAGCACAATCATATAATTATATGATCCCAATGAGGTAAATATGTTTTATGTACTAGAGAAAAACAATATTTGCCGAGGCCAAGGGTTCCCACACAAGAGGAAGTAACTCAAAATGTATATTGAGTAGATCACCTCCCTTGTCGTATCTTGGCCGTGATAGTGTTAAAGTAATGTAAATCTCTAGTTTTCAACTCTTCCAATACAAAGGGAAGTAACTATAGGTTTTACTCTCATAAATTATACTCCTGTCATGGTTTCATTTAGAATATTTGTTTGGGGGCCTTTTGCAATATTTTCTTTGAAGAGAAGTGAAGCCAAATTACTCAAAATGTAGTGTATTTGAAAGAACTTGGAATATTTCAAAAGGAATAAAGAATTAATCATTTATTTTTTGTGAAAGGCCTACATGGATTCCTGTTTTTGTTTGACTTTATCCTTCTTGTCGACCAAAACTGAAATACAATCTTCACCACTTACTGCCTCGTACATATTAGGTTTACAAATTCTTATGTTGATTCCTTTTCTTTTCCAGAGGTAATCCAGCAGTACCATCCCAGCAAGACGACATCCGATATCCATTATTACATGAGGGAGAAACTGAACAACTCGGCGAAGAATTTCATCAGGAAACAGAAAAACTCAACAGTAGATATGTGATATGATACGGCTTATAGCATTGGACACACCGGTTCTCGTCAGATCACCAAAGTTAAGCAACGTTAAGCTCGGTCAATACTTGGATGGGTGACCGAGCGCTATACTGGCTGGACTGATTAATGTCCAGGGTAATAGGAACTGTGAGCACTCGCGTTCTGGCAGATGTAGGCACCGTCATGATATGACTGAAACAAGGTTGAAAACGACGTTAAACCCTACTTCTTTCTCTATCTACACCTAGTTAACATACTAGTATACGGAACCAAATTGACAGCTATATGCTATGTTTGCATGAGGTCTTATTAAACCTTTATAAATCACTTCAACTGCTTTAGTTTCTTGAGCATTCAGTCTCTTCAATTCATCTGATGTGAATGCAGATTTATTCCAGTACAATGCCAGACTTAATACCATGGTACGAACCACTATGTTTTTGGTCAATTTTATCATCGTTTTACCATGGTGTATGCAGTTTGTCACAGTACATGTACCATGTAAAGCCATTGAACCTGTAAAGCCATGGTACATGTACTGTGGTCATAGCACAGTACCATGGTAGAGCCATACTACATGTAGCATGGTAAAACCATGGTTCTATGGAAAAACTATGGTACTAGTGTTCGGTTTGTTCTTTTCTGTACAAGGGAAAGTAAGCTTGCTCAACAGTGAAACTTTGCACAGTAGCTAAACTTTCACACTGCATTGAATGCCCTTTATCTGTCCATACTGGAGATTTATATTGGTCATGTGAAAGGGGCGGCAAGTTCACACTAGGCCGATGAGATCAAATGTGGCCGTGGCCTCTAGTTATACATGAGTGTCATAATGTCATACAATGAAATATTACAGATTGCGTTTTACAATATATGTTCTTTGTCTATCAATCTTGTTTTGGTTTTTGATTCACCTCAATTGATACACCCTTTTCATTTGCTGATAGATCAGTTTTGATGCGGACAACACCAAATAACAGCGTTAACTAACACTGATAAATGATGTTGAAGCGGGCTCAACACCGTTCTGCAGTGTTGACTGACAAGTGCAGATGCTGGTTCAACACCAATTAACAGTGTTAAATAACACCAATAAATGGTGTTGAAGCTGGCTCAACACCAGTTTTCAGTGTTGACTGACAAGTGCTGATGCTGGCTCAACACCAATTAACGGTGTTAACTAACACCAATAAATGGTGTTGGGACAATATGGTGTAGGCTCTAACTCAACACTGTTTTTGGTGTTGAAGTCAACACCAATTAACAGTGTTATCTAACACCAATAAATGGTGTTGAAGCTGGCTCAACACCAGTTTTCAGTGTTGACTGACAAGTGCTGATGCTGGCTCAACACCAATTAACGGTGTTAACTAACACCAATAAATGGTGTTGGAACCGGCTCAACACCATTTTTTAGTGTTGACCGACGAGTGCGGATGCTGACTCAACACCGAATAACGGTGTTAACTAACACCAAATAACGGTGTTAACTAACACCAATAAATGGTGTTGGGGCAATATGGTGTAGGCTCTAACTCAACACTGTTTTTTGGTGTTGAAGTCAACACCAATTTTTAGTGTTAATTAACACCATTTTTCTGACTGTGTGGTTAGAGCGGATATACCCATTTTATATGTAACGGGTGAATCGACTGGAAGTGGGTATGTTTCCTGTGGACTGTTGTTTTCTATGTGCCCGACGAGCAAATTCCACAACGGTAAATTTTGTAAATTTAATCAATGAATGGCACTGTTCGTGTCAATAGTGAGCTAGATTAATTCTAGTCAAGTGGTCTACCAGCTCGTCTGACTCATTGATCATAGGGGAAAATTTCGACTACTTCACGATGCCGCAATGGCCACTAAGCCCATGTGTAATCACCAAAAGCGCATTTGAACTGTTATTTTTCACATGTATATGAGGAGAAAAGTACCAGTTCAAGTGTCAGTGACCAAATTGGTTTCCTTAAAAGCGCATTTCTCTTATAGAGGGGGGATTTGGTTTAATGTCAAACTCAAGTTTATTTCACTCATATGGTGACAGTCAGTTTGGTTTGTGGAGGAAGCCGAAGTAACCGGTGAGAACCACCGATGGTCGGCAAGTAACTGGCGAAATTTCACACATGCCACAGCGGGGATCGAACCCGTACCGGTTCAGCGATGTGGGGGTAGCGGTTATCAGCGATGCGCCTTAGAGTACTCGGCCGCCGATGGCCCTTATAGATGATGATACTTACAGGTTGATGCGCGCAGGGTCCAACCGATGTGGGCGATTTTCTCCATCGTATCAAGGATAACCAGGTTCCCACCTTCATCTTGACACACCTGTCTGGCCTCGCTGGGACTACTGGAGTTGAGATAGTGGAGTTTGTAACAGAAGTCAAGGGCTCGGTTGTAAATGTATCCAAGGTCTGATGGACAGAAGTCTGAAAAAATGTCCCACCTAGTTTAATAGAAAATCCAGTTAATTTATTATTTCAGAAAAATACAACAGAGATATTATGTCGCTTTGCCAGTGTATTATACCACAATATTCTCCGACCCATGCCTTGAACATGCTGATAATATTGACTTGCCGGTTATAACTTGCATTTGTGTTGGTTGAATACACCCTGAATCCGAAAAAGATCCGTGCTACGGACATAAAGCGAGATATATATTTTCTATCCAATGAAACAGCAATAGAGGGCCGAACGATTTGCTCTCTGACACAACGAGTTTCGAATGGTTCTTCCTTCAATTCTCTAACAGCATATGATGACAGTTGCCGCGATTGTCCGTCAAACTAAGGTCCTATTGCTGCGGTTAAGAAAATCCACGCATGAGAGACGGATAGGCACCCGTTTGTAACGGCCGACGTGTACGTTTTGCTGGCTATGATGAAGTGTCGTAATAGTATTTCAACCAACCGATTTCCCTTACTACATGCATGTGAATATTTCATTTCAAATGTGAATTTATCTCCTGATATAAACCATGGAGGCTTATCATATGTTGAAGACCTTATCGTATAAATCGAAAGTTTGTCTCTATAACCAATCAATTACCCGTCTCGATTAGTACCGGTTCATTTGTAGTGGTTTTCCCTCTTGGTTCCGTCTCGAAGTACAGACGAGTCGACTATCTTCACTATCCATCTGTAAACCATTCCATACACATCTCAAGAAACGGGGGGCTTTCTTGCGAGATAAATCAGGGAGAAAACTGAGTGTCTCCATTCTCGTTCCAAACTATCGAGAACTCGACTTGATTGAACAGACACAAAAATCGATATAAATTAATGAGGTTCCGCTGCGTATAAAACGACAAATCGATGGGCGTATTATGTCTAGCTCATGCAACCGATCGAGGAAAAACATTAGCAAATCCTAAACAACAAAGTACATAAAGTGCAATGATCCATATGGGTTCCGTTCCTCAGAATGCATGCGTATGTTGATCAACAAAGAACAATAATTATTGGCACGCAATCGAATGGGACTTCAGAGGTGTTGACCAGGCAGCAAAACAAATTGCAGACTGGGGTTCGTATGTAGACAAGAGTGGAAAGGAATACAAGATAGAAACAGTGGAGAGTTTTCAATGATGCCGACAAGACATCGTGATTTACGAAATATCAAATCCGTATCGCTGATCAGTATTCGTAATCCCTATGTTTTTCGTGGTAAAGCCATTATCCAGAGAATGATGAATTTTAGTCACGCTTTGATTTGGACTGTTCATATGAACACCATTACATGGGGATCTTGAGGTCAAGGAATCAAATTTGTCTATATGTCGACAGCTGCGCATCTAGCACCAGATTTCAAGTGTGATGAGGCCCAGGCTTGCTGAACTTACACAAGACGCACTTCTGATAATGGACTATTGCCGAAATCGTCCTCGGAGTATTGTCTTAATGTACGTACGTCTGTTCATTAGTCTCTGTTTTCTCATTATCATCATATCTCAAAAACAATTGTGCCTGAGCAAACTAACCTTCCATGGCCCATGTGTGTGAACTCGGAACAGTACCCTATTGAAATCAGTGAGATGGAACTTTTTGTTGGTCACCAGGTCAAGCTCTCTCAATTTGTCATTTAATTATCCGCAGAATAACTTTGCCCGTGAGTAGCAAACTTGCATAACACATGGATGGTGATCAAAGAACAAGAACACTATCGCAAATTGAAATTGAGCTATTTGGGAGGTGACTGGATCAGAGTTGTTCCTTTTGTCACCAATTGGTTTTAGTACCATATAACAAGGCTGATAAAGCCCATGATTATTGAGCTTGCACTGCACCCATGTGGTCTCGCATCACGTGCGTCCGTACACACCATATGGCCATCAGTGTTTTGTCGTTACTACCAAATCTCAAAAATATACCAACCTTAATTCACACAGGCCACGGAATAGAGGCCGATCAAATATTGTCCGTTTGACCTAGGGTTTCTGAGACACAAATCTTAAGTTGGCAATTTGCCACTAATTTGATGTTGTCATCAAGCATTTACTCGTCATCCAGGGACTTTGTTAAGTACCGTACCTCATCACAGTAACTGTCTCCAGGAGTTCACAGGGAGTGAGTGATGTGTCGCATTATTGGTTGCTCGGAGAGTGTAATCGAGTGATATCAAGCAAAGCAGCATACAGTATATATAGTCCGGGATGTTAGGGCATAAAAAGGACTGTTTGGTTCAGATTCTTCCAAAAGCACCAAATTTGGCCCATATGTCGGCCATACAATACCTTTTCGATTTTTGACGGGCGCCAAGGTAGTCGCCCCCTGGGGCCGCCATATTGGCGAAATTCATTATGGCCGCCACCCGGGTTAGAGGTCAATCGTATTTAAAACAACAAAATGGCTAGAATCATGAATAATACAACTTTTTAGTGGTTATCGGTGTCAGGGAATCTGATTCTGATCTTATTTTAACGAATTGAGGTCAAGGTCACCCTAAACGTCATTTTGGGGTAAAATTCGTCCTTTTTAGTGGTTTTTAGTCGGGATATACAAACTAACTCATTTCATCGATTTTCGGGGTTGAGTAACCCGAATCTGGCCATATTTTGACAATTTGAGGCAATATTGCATGTGAGGTTCACGGCAGAGGTCACCCGAAACAGAGATCAACCAGAGGTCAATTATAGGAAACACCAAAAGGGCTAGAATCACAAGTAATACCATAGGACTTTGTGGCATCGGAGAATTAGATTCTGACCTTATTTTGACGATTTGAAGTCATGGTCACCTCATTTGAGAATAAAAGGTCAAAGATCAACAGTTGCTACTAAAAACAATCGAAACAAGATTATTCAGGAACAAATGTTACTAAAATACTTCGGAGATGACATCTGCTGACAAAATGCTATAACTATGCCGCTACGTGCATTTAAATGTTCAAAATACAAAACAATAAGCAACAGTATATCAATGATTACTTTTACTACCTATGCCTTCTGGCTTGCGCTCTATGATGCCAGCAATGAATAATACTTGTCATCACCGCCCTCGTTATTAACGCACCCGCCTTCGCATTTGCAGAGGGTCGTGTTTCGGACATCGGCACAGTTGCATTTGCACTTTCCCGTGCATGCCTTGAGTCAGCCGCAGTGCATGAGAATGGCATATGGCATAGAGGTGTCGCTAAGAGTGATCCATAGCGGTTGCCATGTACTGGGGCAATCTTTGTGCCAGCTCCATTCACTGAAGTCAGGGATTTCCTGCTGGAGTGAAGCGACTCCAGTAGAAACTGGCTTGCAGTAGCGCTCGCTTCACATGCTGCAACAGCGCGGCTTGGGAGGTGGGATGTTTTCCAGCGCTCTGGTTGCAGGGGTGAAGAGGTGATGGTTGGCCTCATTGACACCGGCTGCATCACATCCCTTGCTGTACATTAGTACGATGAAGCGTTCTATAAGCTCCATATGCACGGACTCGAGAGTATCAGGATCATGCGTGAGAGCCACTAGTGCGTCGGTGGCGTGCGATATGCTTGTACAGGCTACCCAGGCGGTCTTTTTGCCACATCCAAGAAACTGTGAAGTCGTCCTGCACCCCGTTAAGCTGTGAAAGAGAGGTAGTGCCACGGACTTTGACGGGCCAAGATCGGAACAGATGGTTTGGACTGGAATGCCACAATACTTTTTCCGGAACCCCTAAAATCCTGAAGTATGAATGGATCAGCGGCTTCTTAAAAAATGTTAACAAAAAGGAGCCGTTCTCATTCATCAGCACACAGATCTCCAAGACGGACATGAGCGGAAAGCTCCTTCTGTGTACCCGTCTTGAGTCCGTGTTCTTCAACAGGCGTTGTGACCTCACAATACTTCAACCGTGCAACCATTCCGAGGCGGACACCAGGGTCATCTTGCATCTAGCACATGCCACGGAGGAGGGTCATACAACAGCCTATGTTCGCACTATGGACAGCGATGTCCGGTCTTTGGAGACCCTCGGTCTATCGGAACTCTTGGTGGACTTCGGTACTGGGAAAAAATATTGTGACATTCCAGTCCATACCATTTGCTCCGATCTCGGTCGGTCAAATCCTTGGCACTACCCCTCTTCCACAGCCTTACTGGGTGCGACCCGACTTCACAGTTTCTTGAGAGCGCAAGCCAGAAGGTATAGGTACTAATAATCATTGGTATATTGTTGCTAAAGCGGTCTTTGTATTGTATTTCGAACAGCGGCGTAGCGGCATAGTTATAGCATTTTGTCAGCAGATGTCATCTCCGAAGTATTTTAATAAAATTTGTTCCTAAATAATCTTCTTTCGATTGTTCTCAGTGGTAACTGTTGATCTTTGACCTTTGACCCCAAAATGAGGTGACCTCAAATCTTCAAAATAAGATCAGAATCGAAGAATGCCACAAACCTCTATGGTATTATTTGTGGTTCTTTTGGTGTTATACCTACAATTGACCTCTGGTTCGGATGACCTCTATCGCGACTCTCAAATGAAATATTGCCCCGAATCGCCAAAATAAGGCCAGATTCGGGTTACTCAACCCTGGAAACCAATAGAATGAGGCAGTTTATATATCTTGCCCGAAAACCACTGATAATGGCGAATTTGTCCCAAAATGACCTTTAGGGTGACCTTGAAGGGTGACCTTGACCTCAAATCGTTGAAATAAGATAACAATCAGATTCTCCGACCCCCAAAACCAATAAAAAAGTGCTATTATTCATATTTCTAGCCCTTTTAGTTATTTAACTACGATTGACCTCTAACCCGGGTGGCGACCATATTGAATTTCGTCAAATATGGCGGCCCTAGGGGGCGCCCATCTTGGCGCCCGTCAAAAATCGAAATAGTATGGTATGGGCGACATATGGACCAAATTTGGTGCTTTTGGAAGAATGTGAACCAAAAAATCCCTAACAGCCCTGACTATACTGTAAAAGTGTTTATTTCCTCCAAAATATCATCCATTTGATCGATCGCTCTCTGTTCTGCGTATATAATTTTTTAAGGTTGCAGAAGCACGTAAAATGTGTTCACCACTCTTATGCTAGTTAATTTTGATCGTATAATAGACTCTCTCTTTCAACTTCTCGCTTGTTCAACTCCTTGTTTCGTTTTCCAGAAAATTCATTATTCTATTTTGTTCTTCTCCTGAAGTATTACAGATCTCCTTTCCCAACTCCCCTTTTTCCATTTCTATCTGTTATCAGCTATTTGCCCTTTACACTTCTTGTGATAGTTTTAAGGAAATCGAAATAGCTCTAATCGTTCATATTCTGACCTACATTGATCAAATCAGAAAGGTCCCCTCTGATCCCGCATTGTGACAGTATATCTTTTAACGCTTCTTTCAGTAGTTTTATACAATCTTGGTCATCCAATATCGATTCGACTTTGATTAACACGGGCTTGACACACTAGACAACCCTTTCACATATGGTCGGAATAATATACACAGAATCAAACTAATTCTCCAGAAATGGTTTGATTTGTCTAAGGGACGGTTCATTTTTTACCGGGGGGGTGGGCGGGGGGGTTCAAGGGGGGGGGAGACTAAAAAAATTTCGAATTTGGTTTTTAGGTGGGGACCAACATTTCTACATTCATTATTTTGCAAAGCAAACATTTTCTGTAATATGTATAATTAATCACATCGAGGAATTAAAACCCTGATTCAGCTATAAACTTCGATAAACATTTGGGCAGCTTTATTTATCAATTTGTCTGTTCTTTATATCTATCAAGCAGCTATCTGTTATTACACAATACTTGCCCATCAGGACTGGTAAGCTCAGTACTTTAACCATGGTGTCATGCTAATAAACTAATAGATAACGGGTAAGGATGGAGACTGTGAATATACATGCAGTCAAATGTTAACTTGTGTGACATAAACAATTACATCAACTAAAGTTAAGTCTGTGTGAATACGCACACCCAGGTGTATGTGTACATGTATGTCCACTGTGCATTCAAGTGTGAAAAACAACACCAGTGGTTTAAACTATTATATAAATCATACATACTTGACTGTTTCTTTAACCCACATTATACTGTAATCACCATAAGTTTTATCATGTTTATGAATAAATCATGTATGACTGGGATCTCTGAACACATCAAGCAGAAACGCGTTGAATACGCAATGATCCCATGATTTGTGCATGATTGCATTCTAGAGCATTACAGCGTTTGTTGTTCATTGAATGAATCTTTTCGTGAGATTAAGTAACAGAAAATATACATGTGTTCAATGTATTAAACAATGTGGATCACACAAATAACTCTGAGGAAGATGACAATACCAGTGAAGATTCTGGTAGTGAGGAAAGTGTCCAAAGGTAGGCAACACTGTACCAAACTATTTTAAATTCACAGAACCTCCTTGCATTTCATATAAGTATACTAAATCTATAGCCACCGAAATATTCAATTACTCTAATGCTGACAAGGAGTTTGACTGGAACTTATACACGTCGGGGTTCTATAGTTGTGATTGTGAATCGTCGAACTTTATCTATACAACATGCAAACATATTGTGACTGGTGATCTTGATGTGGTGAGTGATAAGGACCTAAGATTACTCCTGATGAAGGGACCCAAATATAGAGAGCCGAGAAATATAAATCTGAAGGCCGATCAGAAGATAGTCCTGTCTGCTTTGGAACAGTACGTTATTGATTCGTCTAAGCGAGAAAAAGTTGAACCTACAGTACTCGATGATTGGCTGGACCTCACCAACAGCAAGGTCGTTGAAACAATCCGCCATACTGACAGAAGTACCCTTCCCCAAGCAAAACAAGTACTGAGAAGCCTCAATTCGCAAGAAGTTCTAGCAAATCTCCACAGTAAATTCGTCATAGTCCCAGCAGACAAAGCTC
Organism: Hanleya hanleyi; assembly: GCA_036873755.1. Classification (NCBI taxonomy): domain Eukaryota; kingdom Metazoa; phylum Mollusca; class Polyplacophora; order Lepidopleurida; family Hanleyidae; genus Hanleya; species Hanleya hanleyi. The sequence goes on along the minus strand of JAVTVY010046235.1, from coordinate 154,778 downwards.
CAAATAATATAATATTCATATGTAAATATTATTATTACCAGGTGCTGCTTGAAGAATTGAATGTAACCATATCGTTATCAAATACGTCTACTTACTCTCAAACTGCATTTACTCTGGAAGATTTATTTAACAATCACAAAACGTTTCTCAAGGAAAGAGGTATTTGTATTCCAACCAAACATAATGATATACCAAAAGTATACTGGACCCACAAAATGCATAAATCACTATACAAAGCTAGATTCATAGCTGGTTCTAGAAGCTGCACCACCAAGCTTCTTTCAACCCTGTTGACGAGGGCCTTTCAGGAGGTAAAAACATTTTGGGAAAGGTATTGCGCCACTATTTCTAAAAACTCTGGCGCTGAATGTATGTGGATATTGAAAAACTCAAAATGTCTTACGGAAGAACTTGATGCTGAAGGTCACATACCGTATAGACATGTATCCACATGGGATTTCTCGACTCTCTATACCACAATCCCTCATCAGGACCTTATTGACCGTCTAAGTTCATTAATAGTATCTGTGTTCAGCAAAACTGATCGTAGATATATTAATGTCGGATGACGTAAAGCATTCTTTAGCTCTACTACATACAAGAGATATCATTCATGGGATGTTTCTTTGTTTATAGAGTTGCTTGAATTTCTCATTAATAATATCTACGTGAAATTTGGCAACACAATATATCAGCAGCATATAGGTACTCCAATGGGTACTAATTGTGCACCCCTGTTGGCTGACCTATATCTGTTCTCTTATGAATATGATTATATATGCAGGCGCTTTCAAAAACCGATCCATTCAAAGCCCTCCTTTCAAAGTTTCTTCTCATTCACCAAACGCTATATAGACGATCTTCTCGCTGTGGATAATAGCTATATAAATGACGCAGTGAAGGATATATATCCACCTTCACTGGATTTGAAGAAAACTACAGATAGCCCTACAGGCACATCATATTTAGACCTATATCTCTATAAAAATGAAGCGAGCCTTCTCTCTCGTCGACTGTATGACAAAAGAGATGATTACAATTTCGACATCGTAAACTATCCCTTTCTGGACAGTAATATTCCAGTGGGACCTGCATATGGCGTATACATATCACGCCTAGTATCATTTGCTAGATCCTGTGTTAAATGTGACGATTTTAATCAACGTCACAAAACATTGTTGCAGAAACTTATAAAACAGGGCTACACCACCAAGGGCCTCCACTCAAAGTTTCTCAAATTTGGCGATACATATCGCATGCTGATAGCAAAATACGAGCGTAGCGTGCAAGATCCATTGCGTTACGTTTCGTAACTTGTGTCTAATTCCGCTTAACCCGGGGCTAGGGGCCGTATGAACCCATATACTTCAAGATCCTCATGGTACTCGTATGAACAGTCACAATCAAAGCGTGACGGAGATACATCATTCTTTAGATGACGACTTTACAACGAATATTATGGATTAAGAATACTGATCAGCGATACGGATTTGATATTTTTGGAACATCATGATATCTTGTCGGCATCATTGAAAACTGTTGACGGCTTCTCTCTTGCAGGAAACAAGCCTATGTCTATGTATACTATGATTGTCTTTTTGAATTTGGCGCTAAAAATGTTATATGGAATATGGAATAGGTCTTTGGATTATGGACGCGGATATTCTCTAATGGACGACGGCTGAATTATGAATGACGGACCAGGCGCTTGTAATTCAGGATAGTGACAGTGAATATATTGATTTTTTCGATGTCACCCATGTGATAGGACATGAAGAAGAGGAGGGAGAGATGATGAACTTTCCAGTTCTATTATTACAGAATGGACAAGATCTGGAAGAACAGTGCACAGGAGACTGCATGCAGACTGACTATTTATAATGACTGCATATGCATGTACTTGCATTAGCATCATCATCATGTAACAGCAAATTGCCTCTCATTCAGTAATGGAAGTCGAAGAGGTACTTGTACCCCTCAACATGGGGTAAAACTGGTAAATGCAAGAATAACCAGGAAAACTAACTGTAATGACTACTTGGGTGATCAAAATACAACACACAACGCGCTTTGTCCTTCGTTGATTCGTCGAGTTTATATAGATATATAGGAATAAGAAATTACATTTCAATCATTGAGAGTTTTTATAGATACATAAGAATAAGAAATATATATTTGATTGAGTGAGTGAATGAGTGAGTTTGAAGGAGTTAGTGAGCCCATTGCTACTTTTATTGTCACAGATTATTTTGAAAATCGTATGCCTCTAGAAAATAGCATGCTTGTGCTGTGCAATTAGTTCCTTGACTAGTAGTGCAATTAGTTCCTTGGCTAAAAATAATGTCAAAGCCTTACCATTAGGCTGTGTCAATTTTGATCAATCTGAATCATACGCAACATGGAATAAGCTCCTGCAAAATGCAGAAAAAGAAAAGATACCATACATATATTGGTAAGGGCAATTCATTTTTGTTGAATAGTTGACAATGAATATTAAACACTTTCGCAAATTTGTCTTTGTTGACTGGTACATCAATTGGAGATTTTTTTTAATTCAATGTCAAATATTCGGCAAGACTTAACCGCCCCTATCAATATTTGTGTGGTATCGTTTCTCTTTCTCTATTTTGCTGAGGCTTATTTTATCCAGGTACGGTCAATCTGGAAATATCGGTTGAATTTTGGCGGGGATATGGAATGTTTTGCCTGAGGAGGCTACACCGGAAAAAGATAAATTGATATATATATGATGAAGGTGAAATTTGTTTCTAAGAAAACCGGTTATAAAACTCGAGTTTTGAAAGCGTAATTTGGCGACGGCTTCAGACCCCCGACAACATTCCACAGCATTTCAAAGAGAGGCTAGCCTCTGTGAGGTCTTTTCTCTGTCATCTTATCAGGTGCTTTCCATTTAAAAGTATTATAATTGTGAAAATCGATGAAGATATTCCGTATCATGAAGAGAACCATTCTCACACATACTCAAATCGCATATTGGTTCTCTCTCAGAATAACCATAAAAGGTACATAACTATAAAAGGTACGCAAAGTGTGCCCGAAACATAGGCATAATTTGTGTGAAAAGGTGCACAAAAGTGATAACCAATATGAATTATAATTGAATAACGACAACTGTAGCTGTGATATGGAATGCAAATTCTACTCCTCGCGAATTCCGTTAGTCAGTTCCTTAACTTTTCAAGATTCCTCTCACATTTTACAGGAAAATAATGAAACTATATAGATGTGGTGTACCAAAATTGAGTTAACTAGGTCAAACGTACTGCGGCTTAACAATAAGAAATTATTGAAATTCATTCTTTTGTGTGAATAATTTAATGAGATATGATATGCCAGGTACTGAACATGTCAATGGTCAGCACAAAACTGATAAACACACAATTAGAATGATTTCATTGCTGGAAAATGTAGCGGAGGAGATGATATAGAACAGCATTTACAAAATTGGATTGTGTATACTTCATAGCAATAACATAAGCGATTATATGCATTCATAGAGACGTAATTCATATTTTCTTGGCCAGATTCCATCACTTTCGTCTGGTATAGAGCAGTCGAAAATACGCAACGAAAAATAGTGCTGCTCAAAATACATTCTGAGATCTCTTACAGCAATGTATATAATATAAATCCTTCACCATCAGACTAATTACATTATGAAAATATCCAGCAAACGCATAGAATTTCATGTTTAGGTTGAAATCTATCAAGTTTTCGCTATCATGTGACTGCAATGCAGATAATTGAGATTGAATCAACAACGTGTCGAACAAAATATGATGGTTTTTAATAAAGGCCGGATTTACTGGGTTTCATACCCAGGAGCTCAGAGCATGAAATATCTAAACCAAGAGCCCGGTAAGTGTCACTGAAAATAAGTGTTCTGACAAAACGAAAATCATAGAGTGATATAACTGGCAGACACATAGCATGACCTAGATATCATATGTATATGTAACAGAGCACCTGCATTATGCTTGTGGTTCCTCCAAACTCTCCTGTATTCACTTGTAACTTAATAAATGCTTCGCAGATGAACGCTAAACATATTACCCATCCTCACTTCAATTTCTACCCCATAATCTCCCTTTGGAAGAGTACCGTACTATTTATCTTTTGTAGTTACACTAAGACTATTTAATAGAACAATATGATGACCTATCATTATTATTTCATATTTCACAAGTATATCAATTCTGTTTAAATTGATGGTAAGAGATTGGCCTTAAAGAGAATTCAGTATGAAAGTCTATTGATCAAGTTCTACAGTTGCCGGAAATGATGCCTGCAAAATGGTGCAATATATCTACAAGTAGCAGTTAAACACGAACTTGATATACTGCTTTAATGTCATTAAGTCTGCATTACTTTGCCTAACGTATAATTCCTACTGTATCTGTTCTGATCGGTATCGGTTCTATGAGAGGAAAAATCCTTACGTCGTCAGGTTTATAGCGTTAGGTGAATGAGAAGGCTTTGAAATTGTCTGTTTTTGAAAGCGTCTGCGTATAGTTTTGTTTTAAACTTATTGTATTGTCTTTAATAGGCAATAGGATTGTGGACAAGTTATTGCAACTTATGAACCATTCTCCCTACATAGCTATACTTAGGCAGCTGGACAGTTTATGTATAAAATAGTATACAAATAGGTAAATAATATTAGACTTGTAAGGGTTTACCGGTACATGTTACACTGTAAACGGTGTTTCTGGGAGAAGAAAAAATGGAGATGAAGGGGGTGATGGGGGTGGTATGCCGTAGAATAACCTGCGTATAGTCGTATTCATAAGAGAACAGATATCGGTCACACACAAGGGGTGCACAATTAGTACCCATTGGAATACCTGTATGCTATTAATGTATTGTATTGCCAAAAGCCCAGTGTCCTGGTTATCTTCTTATTTATTATTTGAATAGGATATCTGGAATCTCTCGATTTAATCCTTTCTGGTCTGGGCTTTTTTGGGACCTGTCCAGGTATGGAGATGGGCCAATTCGCCCTCCCCCCTCCTAATTATTTTTATTACCACTTGAGCTAGGGGGCTGAAACTTACCACACTATACCCTTGAATAAAGCTCTACCAGAAAGTTAAGAAAAAATTCAAGATAGCCGCTTTGATGACGTCATAGTGATCATTTTCAAAAATGACATTTTTGGGTCCATTTTTAGGCCAATTTCGGAAAATCTGACCGAAAAAAGTCACTGTGAGGGTTAAGGCCTATCGCATAGGAATCGGATATTAAATATGCCAAATCACCTTAATAGCTATAAGTGTGCCGCTATGATTGTTGACAGTGACACCTTGACAGTGGCAATTCCTTGCCCATTGAGGAAGGAACAACGCCGAGTGGTTTCACCTGAAATCTGCTCTGCTGTTAATTCGTGAGCAATTAAATTAGAGAATGCTTATTATGCAGAATAAGCGTTTTGTACATTTCCCATTTAAGCTCCGTCGGCGATCATTTTTTGAAGATAATTTTTTGTTTTATCAATCAAACGAACATACAAACTACCACTACGGGCAATATTTTGCGTATATGTGAAAGGTTCATTATTTTAAACTGTTGCCACGTGTTTTAATAGCAGAATTCATTTACATTTCATCCCTCTCTCTGTCGCAACCATCCCTGTTTATGCTCAGAGCGATTGATCATCTTTTAACCTCTATAATCTCTCTTTTCGACAGAAATAAATTAGCACAAAAATCCATATATTCTATCTACTGACGGTGTCTTCAAAGAGATACATGCTCTTCAGTTTTAATGAGGCCAGCAAAAGGTCGCAAATGTAGTTATCGATCGTCGATCTTTGTCATTGGATCGGCTGTTTAACTTTAGCTTTAGCGCAAGTACTGATGGAATCGAATGAGACCATAAACAGAATAAAAAAATGACAACGTTAAATACCTTAGCCATGGCATGCACGTATCCCGTAATTGGAGTCTTGGCATCATCATTTACCCATACCTTGAAACTTATAAATATAATAATTGTGCATCAAAATGAACAATGAAAAAAATCTACATTGCGTCGCTAAGATATGATATGAGGTTTTACTCTATGGGAAGATTATCATCCAATAATTAGGTTACCGGTTTTAACATGATGTGTGTGACATGATCTTCTGTTATAACGACATCAGGCCAATGTCTCAAGTCGGATTCCTTGAAAGAGCTACTTACATGAAAACGACGAAATTTGACTGTAAGGTCAACGATTATTACATTATAACGATGAATATCACTTATTAAACAACGCTTATATCTAAACAATATTCCTTGCGCTGCCAACCTATCTTGTCACTACCACGCATCCACGATCGATGCCCTGTTACGTTTTGTGAACGTTTTGCACTCGTAAACAACGACACATTACACCAGCGGTGTATCTGTCCTAAGATATCCCAAAGCAGGTGGGACACTTGCCAAAGAGGCAGCTTTATGTTCAAGCTGCTACATCCTTCAAGATGAAAGTGATGACATTTCGGCGCTGGAATAAAAAAATATCTCGAAAATCTCATCAACACATTTTCAAGATAATGCATAACCCATTAAGAGTAAGAATTATTCCGTTTGACCATATTTGAACAGTTTTCCTTACATGGAGGCTTCATTTCACGTTTGGAATAATGACGTGTTTAGAACAGACTGTGAACGTGTATACCTCTCTGAGTACTCAAATCACTTAGATCTGAGTAGGAATACAAAGAGCAGACATATGTTCGAAACGTTTCTTACACGACAGAATAGATCAGCTCAGACCAGAAGTCATACTGAACCCTACCAGGCGTGGTGGTGGTGGTGGTGGTGGTGGTGGTGGGGGGGGGCATTATGGCCCCCTACCAAACTTTCTGCGCTATCTCCGGATCGACAAAAATTGAGAGCTGACACACGGTAACTTTGTAGTTTATCATATTGTGGTAATTTCTAGCTGAATTGCATAACCCGCGGGCAGAGGATCATGTCATCAGACATCAAACCATGGCTCATGGTCCAGGAACAAATAATATAAGTTATCCTGTCACCATTCGCCAGGAAACCTGACAAACTTCAGTATCAAATTCGCAGAGATAGGATAACGAATTTATTTCTACGAGCAGCCTTTTAAACTCTGGAAAGAGGTGAGGGAAATTTGGTCTAAAGCTTGCTAACCAAATACGGCAAAAGTGATAATATAACGGTTAGAGATGCGTGAAATATTTTGTAATATTCGGAATCGGCATTGTGGATTTAGTCATATTTCATAGAAATATGACAGGAAATCTTGACTTTTGCTCGAAAGGATAAATCTAAAGAGGGTACGGCGAGTTTGATCGTCGATTCTCCGGTTGAACGACCGAGCCGGAGTCGAGTCGGCGAAAAAGGCTTCACACTTTTCGAACAGAAAACATCTGAATATGATCAATCTTGATTTAAACAATGTATTTTGTGAACGTTTATTATCTGCTAACAGGATTTTGATTCATGTAACCTAGAATGCTACACTTCAAATAACAATAAGCGCGCGCGAACATCAGCGGTAAACTCCCGCATCATCCACATTGTATTTGTATTTTGTACCGAAGCGCCATCGTCGAAGCTGACTCAAACATCAGGCAGCTTCCGTGAACTGTTCAAATCCATCAGTCTCTACTCACAGTCAGGGTATCTTTTCCAGATATTCCAGGAACAGTCGAACATATTATCGGTCAGGTTTGATAACCGGCATATTCTTTATTTCCAGTTCTGTCGCTGGCAGAACACTCGAGCACTGAGCAGCCATGTTTGTTCAGATTGCAACTACAGTCGCCTAGGTCAGCCAGTGCAGTTTGATATTTACTTTTATCCCAACGGCACCTGACCGCTCTTGACCAACGGCTTGCCTAAAATCTTCTGGGAGTAGAAATATTTATTTTTATTCACATATAGCTACCCCGCTTTCCCCAAAAATATATATTTATACCTGTATGTATATTGGTGACCGATTAAGAGTTCACGAAATCACACATTTTTGCATATGGTAGTTTTCGCTACCATCACATCGAATTATTCCGATTCACCACCTTTAAACAGTATACCTTTCATGGAGACTTTATTTCGCGTTTGGAAGCAGGTGTTTAGAACAGACTGGGGCGTCACTGTGACGTCATTAAAGTGGCCATCTTGGATTTTTTTTTACAGTTTCTGATAGAGATTAACCCGATTTACGTTCTGACCGCAAATAAATTGCTTGAAAGCCAAGTGCACAAAAGCTTTTGATTTGTTTAAGATAGTTGCCAACTATAAGTGGGGAGGACATCCGCATACGCTTCTCCATTTATATCGATCAATTATTTGTTTTAAGCTTGATTATGCCCCTATTGTTTGCAACGGTGCAAGCAAGTCAAACTTGGCAAGGCTAGCCCTTATCCTCCATCAAGGACTTTCCCTCGGAGCGTTCAGAACATCACGTGAAGAAAGCTTAGATACTGAAGCAGATAAATCTGCTTTAGAAATTCGAAGAATTAAACTAGCATAGCAATAAATCACAAAATTGCGATCTATTCGCTCAAATCCCGCATATAACTGTTTTCAACCGTCAATACATAGATTTGTATTTAAAGAAACCCTCCATTATTCCACCTCTTGGAATTCGTATGGAACCACACATTGTAGCAGCTGGTATTAAGATTAGTCAAGTTTTACCTAACAATCTCTTACCAGTTTCGCCATGGAAGATAGCCAGACCAGAAGTAGATATTACAATATGAAAAGATACACACGAGCCATCTCGGGTATACACAATATTTTGGTATATTGAGAGAAAAAATACAGATCGCATCAAGCTATTTATACAGATGGTTCTAAAAATGGTGAGGGCAGCGTTTGCTTCGATTTCCACTGCCGAAGCCAAAGTTCTATTGTTAACTTCAGAAGGTATTGAATTTACTAAAGGAGGAAAATATGTCATATTCTCAGATTCACTGTCATGCCTTCAAACGACTAAGAGTGGAACTTCAACTTACACCATCATTTTAAACATTCTACAATTATATGATCGTAGATTTAGTCAACAGATTGATGTTGTGTTGTGTTGGTTGCCTAGCCACGTTGGCATCAAAGAAAATACTGAAGCTACATAGGAATAAATAGCTATAAGTGTGCCGCTATTTTGTTGACAGTGACACCTTGACAGTGACAATTCCTTGCCCATTGAGCAAGGAACAACGCCGAGTGGTTTCACCTGAAAATCTGCTCTGCCGTTTATTCACGAGTAATTAAATTAGAAAATACTTATTATGTAGAATAAGCATTTTGTACATTTCCCATTTAAGCTCTGTCGGCGATCATTTTTTGAAGATATTTTTTGGGGGGTTTTATCATTCAAACCAACATACAATCTACAAATACGGACAATATTTTGCGTATATGTGAAAGGTTCATTATTTTAAAACTGTTACCACGTGTTTTATTAGCAGAATTCATTTCATCCCTCTCTCTCTCTCTCGCAACCATCCCTGTGTATGCTCAGAGCGATTGATCATTTTTTAACCTATATAATCTCGCTTTTCGACAGAAATAAATTAGCACAAATATCCATATATTCTATCTACTGACAGCGTCTTCAAAGAGATACATGCTCTTCAGTTTTAATGAGGCCAGCAAAGGTCGCGCATGTAGTTATCGATCGCCGATCTTTGTCACTGGATCGGCTATTTAACTTTAGCTTCAGCGCGAATAATGATAGAATCGACTGAGAACATTTGGAGTATTGGCATGATAATTTACCCATACCTTGAAACTTATAAGTATAATAATTGTGCATTAATATGAACAATGATAAAAATCTACATTGCGTCGCTATTAGATATGATATGAGGTTTCACTCTATGGGGAGATTATCATCCAATGATTAGGTTAACGGTCTTAACATGATGTCTGTGACATGATCTCCTGTTATAACGACATCAGGCCACTGCCTCAAGTCGGATTCCTTGAAAGAGCTACTTAGATGAAAACGACGAAATTTGACTGTCCGGTCAACGATTATTACATTATAGTGATAAATAACCCCTATTATTATATGACTGGTGGTAAATATCCCGTGTGGTTGGTTCACTGGCGGTCATGTGATATCTCGTAAAAAGCTATATTCACCGACCGATGAACATAACTTTTGTTGACGTCACTACCGAAGACAGTCGCGCGACTGACGTCATTTCGAACACCCGTTGTACGGCTGACGCCTCGTTAAAACATGCGTGGTGGGGAGATATTCCTAACGAAACTGTTCAGAATAATCATCTATCCCATATATATTTCATCCAGTCAATGCAACTTCAAACGTATTTCGATTGTTTCATATAATAAAACAATTATGCAATTCCAATTCGGTAAATACGATGTGTTATGGACCGGAGAAAATCAATATTCACCTCGGCCTTCGGTCTCGGTGAATGTTGGTTTCCTCTGGTCCATAACACATCGTATTATTCACTTCATTAGAATCACATACTTGCATATTATTTTTTTACCAGATGTGATTCCTTCATTTAATTGGTCCATTGAACGTCACGTGATATCTCATAAAAAGTTATATTCACCGGTCAAAATGGTATATTCACAACTGTTGCTGACGTATCTGTGGAATCCTATCACGCGACTGATGTAATTTGAACACCTGATATGCGGCTGGTGGCAGTTGCATGAGCAGACACAATTATGGAGATATTCTTAACAAAAATCTTCAGAATAGTCATAATTGTTTCTTGAATATTTAATGCATACATTCAATATGTACATTCAACGTCAAATTCAAACCAATTGTGATTGTTTCATATAATAAAACAATTATGTGATTCCAATTCGGCAAATACGAAGTCTTATGCACCAGCGAAAACCAATATTCACCTCCGCATCCGACCTCGGTGAATATTGGTTTTTCTCTGGTCCATAAAACAACGTATTCACCTCATTGGAATCAGATAATAGTATATTATACAACCGTTAAATGTAAACACTATTCCATACGCTACCAAACTACCTTGTCATTTCCTCGCCTTCACGATCGTTGTCTTGTGACGTTTTGCGAACCTGTTGCACTCGTAGACAACGATACATTATATCAGCGGTATATCTGTCCTAAGATATCACAAGGCAGGTGGGACAAGCTGCCACGCCCTTCAAGATGAGGGTGATGACATTTCGGCGGTGGAATAAAACAAATATCTTGAAAATGTTATCGGTTAATGTAATTATAATTAATTCCGATATAATCAGCCATGGGTTATGAAAACATTATACACCAATGCGTTGTCTTATGTGGGACAAGAATTATGACACTTCTGAGAGTGATGACATTTCGGCGCTGGAATAAAACAAATATCTTGAAAATCTTATCAGTTAATGCAATTATAATTAATTCCGATCTAATCAGCCATGGTTTATGAAAACATTATACATCAATGCGTTGTCTTATGTGGGACAAGAATTAGGACACTTCTGTTTGACACAACGTAAACTACAAAATAAATTACCACGTCTCTGTCTCCATCATACCTAAATCCCAGGAATTAAGGAACAAGCCGCAGTTGGATCTGATCATAAGGAATACCACCACCTATAATCGACGCTATTACTGAGTTTATGCCTTTAATAATCGATAAACTGTTTTGCCTGATGAGTGTTGATAATGATTCAATGGAAAGAAATGCCAAAAGTGCGATGCATCTAAGGTGCGATCATCAGACATCAACCCATGGCTCATGGTCTAGGAAACAAATAATTATTTCTATTCACATAAAGGCACCCCGCTTCCCCAAAAGATATAAAATTATGCCGGTACGTATATTGGTGACCGATAGAGAGTTCAGGAAATTACACATTTTTGTATATGGTATTATTCGCTACCTTTGCAGCGAATTATTCCGCTTCACCGCCTTTGAACAGTATACCTTACATGGAGACTATTTCGCGTTCGGAATCAGGACGTGTTTAGAACAGACTGTGAACGTGTATACCTGTCTTATTACTCAAAACAACGAGAGTCGAACAGGAATACAAGCAGACATATGTTCGAAACGTTTCTTACAGGACAGAACAGATCAGCCCAGAATAGAGGTCATACTCAACCCTACCGAGCGTGGGGGGTGAGGGGGGGAAGGGCATTATGGCCCCCTACCAAACTGTCTGCGCTGTCTCCGGATTGACACAAACTTGAGAGCTGACACTCCTTGGATTTGTAGCTCATCATATTAGGGCCATTTTTATCCTATTTGCATAACCCCGGGCAGAGAATTATGGGTAAATTCGAGATGTCGGCTATATGGGGTATCAGAAAAGTGATATTTTTGTCATTTTTCATCAAAATTCCTGCAGCTCCGTGGGAAAAAGTGTGCAAAAGCTATTTAACTTCACATCAGAATAATATTTACTAATTTATCATGCACTTCTGTGGAGAAATTATATCAATAAAAAAAATCTGACCAAAGAAGCGCCCAAAAAGCTTTTTTACTGACACTGTAACGTAATTCTGTTTACAGTTATTCTTGGATTTTCTTCTTACAGTTTCTGACAGAGATTGACCCAGGGGCATAGTGGTAAGTTTTAGTTCCTTGGCTCAAGAAGTAAGAACAATAATTAGGGGGCTGAAATGCCCGACTCCATCCCCCCCCCCACCAGTCCTGGACTCGTCCCGAAAAGTCAGGGAAGATAGGGTTAATAGCCATGATTCAGATCCAATACAAACAAATCTTGTCACTGCGAATTCTTTATGTTAACAGAAGAACCAGATTTCTCTGTTTAAATGACAGACTCCACTCGTAGTTTATGAAAGACCTTTGAATCTAAATTTGTGCTATCCCATTATTCAACCCGCCAATCTGAGCAGACGAAGAAAGCGAATATAAAGATTGAATTTGAACTATTGGATAGACATGATACAACGTCCATTTGTTCAAATACCGATTGTGAGAGACTAATATTAACTTTCACCGCTATATGTGTCGCAAGTATGGTAATTGGTTTCACTATCAGCAAAACATGTCTTGGGTGAAATTTGGCTGTGGGGTTAATTTCGACAAAATGCACACCGACTCTCTCCATCCCAGTCATCCATTTATTTCGCCATATAAGATTGGTCTCTCAGACCATTATGATTGCTTTGATGTGTTATGATTCCATTTTGTATGATTCATTCATTTGTTAAAATAAAAAAGAATGTAAAAACTTTGAAACAAAAGAAAAAGATTTCCTGAAATCTGCAAAAGTCTTTTTTTTAACAAATTGAAAGCCCATCATTCGAATCTGTTTATCGATTTTGTGTTTTCCTTTCCTCGTGAGCTTCACCTTTGACCTGTCTGACCTATGACAAGTTCAGTACCTGGCATGTCACCTCTGATTGATGTCGCTACACAAAAACATAATTTGAATTTTGATGTTTTTTTGCTTTATTGGGCGAAAGGTATCTTGACCTTTGGACTTTCACCTCAATTTCGTTTTGAGATACATTGCCTACCCCTCTTATTCTACTCGTAAAAAGACGATTTTCAAGAATTTCACTTTTTAAGGTCATAGTGACCATGATCTATGACCTAGTGACCTCAAGTTAGGTACACCACATCTGTGTGACTCCATAGTTATCCCGGTGAAATTTGAGAAGAATCTTGAAAAATTAAGTAACTAACTAATGTCGGGAGGAGAAGGACAAGGAGAAGCCGAATGTGCATCCCATAGGAGTTCGCCAGATTTAACAGGCGTAATCAAATTATGATTCACACTGTTTATGCTATTTTGTGCATATTTTCAAACAAATTATACAGGAGAACCCACCAAACTCTTGGACATGCTTTCGAGTACCAATATACAAATTGACTATTTGTGAGAATGGCTCACTTCATCATGCAGAATATCTGCATCGATTTTCACAATTTTCAGAATTATATTACTCACAGAGGCGATTCGCTTTGCTAAATCGTGGCGGGATGGGGTCAGAGGTCTCAAGCGGAAACTAAGAGAAATTTAAATCAGGCCCATTTCATAACAGGATTTACAGTGTGTGTGAGTGTGGCGGGGGGGATATATGGACCCTAACCCTCACAGAAATGTCGAATGGGTACGGGATACATCCTCCTTCCGCTAGAGTACGTGGTCGGTATTTGTTTTATGATGAAGTTAATGGTTTCACAATGTACATATGAAGCCGTCATTATGAGAATGCCGTGCCTTGCTTTAATCCATTAAAGAGAGAAATATCTACACATCTTTCTTTTAAGTTTGGTTGATCATGACTTCGAAATCAATAAACACAAGCGTATCCCATATCATTATTTCCTCAACGCCGAGATGAGAAGCCTGAACATTTCAATTTGCTCTAGATGATAATATCAATTACGTTAATGATATCCCAACACGAGTCTTTGAAGTTTTCTCTCCTACCACGGTTGCTCGTCGTATTAGCTCTGTGAAAAGTATATAAAACATGCCACAATATAATTTGCACTCACCTTCGCCCGACATTTCCAGGAGAGAGTTAATACAGAAGACAGGATTCAGGATTATATCAACGCCAGATTAGTCTGTGAAGACAGAAATCGGTCACATAAGGTAAGCTCTCGATTAAACGACTTTCATTTCGTTTAGGAACCTACATAAAACAAGCTCTAACTACAGCTCTTATCGATAATGGTTTCCAATAATTTTGGCCATGCTAAAGTTTTTCTGTCCTGATTTTTCCCTTTTTCTCAGTTTGATTCGTCGTGTACATTTGATGCTCACAAACTTAACCGGTTGTTTATGATAGCTTCACAATGTTTCAAATTCTACATATAGCTATGATTTCATGGTAGACAAGATAAAAAGGTATCGAACGGGAAGAAACATATCTATTCGTTTTTGAAACACCCTAGTCTTTCCAGTTATTGCCAACATAACTATTTTACAAGGTAGCATCTTTGCTTTCGTAGCTTTTAAGTGCCGAGACAACTGTTGCACAACATCTGAAGTGAATTATCGAATTTGCGGCCTCCTGGAATACATGTACATAACGTGCCTATCTCCTTTTTCCAACCATCTATGATCGCTAGTTCCACTGTTATCGCCTTTCAGATGCCACGTTAGGTAATTCTGTTACCATTAACGTTTTCTTAATATCCACTAACAGTAATTTTACAAGAGAGATATTATTAGCTCCCATTTTGTATGAAAAGTTAGAATGCTACATGTTACATGTTCCCGCCAACACTCTGTGTTCAGATAGTCAGTTGGCCAGAAGTTGTACAGGGGTTTTCGTGAGCCCCATTTCCTGCATATCTACATCCCATTCTAATGCGTGGAGGTCATCACGCGCACTTTTCCGATCGATTGTGAGCTTGAATTTCAGGTGGGTAAAATGGCATTAACTCGTCAAGAAATCCTCTATTTTACGGAAATATCAAAAGAACAACTTATGTCTACGATTACAGGTGTTGAATAAAGTCATTGAAAGAGTCAAGAAATCAGGTAAAAATCAATCTCTCACCAAATGTATCGGTTCATCAGTATATCAAAATTTGAGCAATTCATCAGACTGACGTTTGCTAAAAATACGATCGAAACATCTTCTCTAGTTGCAGAGAAATAGCGTAAAATCTTCCCTAATTTCACAAAAATATTCGTAACATTTCTATTTTTCCATAAAATGGAGGAAAGTATGCATCGTGTTACCCGTACTTGAAATACAATCGGTATATATGATATTTTACTTGTCTCATTCGCACAAAAAAAACAACATAAGACTTACCTTGGTATATCCACAGAAGCGATCCATCACCCCCAAAAATCCCCAAAAAAAGATTCGTAATATTGCGTGTGATTGTAGACAAAAAGCAGTGCATTTTCCGAGCTGTGTGTACGACATTATGAGTAATCGATATTAATTTTTTTTATTTTTATTTTTTACTTTTTCATCCGAAGAAAACACAATCACAATTTCTTGAAATGACACCTCAACCGTTGCATCTGTCTATAGTGATGTTTGTCATCATCCATCTATCTCTGGCCAGAAACAAAATCCCAATACCTGTCCGAGTATTACATCAAATACTACCCCACCTCCACAATCAAATTCAGAAGAAAAATTTCCAGTCTATCCAAAATACCAGAGAACCGCAATTTATATTTCAAGGATCAAGGCGGTTCAAGATTGCTGTTTAATCCAAATTTGGCTCTGAATCTATAAAGCAAAACGTGTTATTTCTTCTTCCCCATACCTCCATAAGAAGTTTAGAAACATATGTATCACTCGCAAACATGTAACATAATCTCAAAAATAATTACCGACCAGACGCAAGCCTAACATACCGCATATGATACCACGATAAATTCTTTCTATGATCTGAGGTGCGCGACATCCAGGACAGTCCCCTGACCTGCAGTGGGCAAAACGACATCCTAGATCAATTCCCGGAAGCTCATGGTCAACTTTCTTGACAGACATGGCGATGAGACATAATCATGATATTTTTAACAGAAACAAATCGAACTGTGGCAAGAAATACATGTAGGTCGTCGGATTCACCACCAACCCTCTAATCTTCTTGAGTTCGCATTTTCTCCGATACAAGAACAGATATTCCGATGCTGTTCACTGAATATGATAGCCTGAAAGCTGGCACAAATTAGCATATGCTAACGAAGCCATTCAGATGAGGGCATCAAAATTTCCTCACATCTATTTTCCTCAAGTGGGAAAGAGGGATATTTCTCCTGAATTGAAATCTCTTGCATTCAGCCAGATTGACAACAAGGACATTACTGCCAAA
This sequence comes from Hanleya hanleyi, assembly GCA_036873755.1. Lineage (NCBI taxonomy): Eukaryota > Metazoa > Mollusca > Polyplacophora > Lepidopleurida > Hanleyidae > Hanleya > Hanleya hanleyi. The sequence goes on along the minus strand of JAVTVY010046235.1, from coordinate 138,001 downwards.
TCCCCCTCAAACAGACCACAGCACATACCTATAATCTGGGACAATATTTGTTCGTTTCGATAGGGAATAAAATATGTTTTGGCAAGTTGAATACTTTTATTTAATTTGGGGGTGGGGTTAAAATATGACTCACGGATCCAACATTAGAGCAAATAGACCGGTTCTGTTTACTGCAAATGGTAGGTTGATTGTTGGCACGGTTTATGATATCCTAATGAAGTGAATGAGTTGATAGCCTAAATTATTGTAACGTTTTTTTTTCCTTCCTGCTCTAAATAAACTGCAAATGGGATGACTAATTTTATTCCTCTTTCTAGTATTGAGTAAACTAGACAGCTCGGAAAACCGTTCTTGCAAGATCAGATCCTATCGAATACCCGCAAGTTGAAGAACGAACAAATTGACGAATGATTTTGTAAAATTAATCATTTTAAGTTTTGGGTTGTGGGCAACATTTAACTTCATTTCTCTGGCTCTGTAACACAAGCTCCAATCTTGTTTCCTGCAAACGGCAACCGGATGGATGGAACAACTCATGATGAGAAGATGAAGTTATTCAGTTGATAACTTAAAATATGGTTATAGGTTTCTCTGGAATGGAAAAAGTAAAACAACACGGCTATTTCGCTTAATATCCAGACTATTGAGTTAGATATTGGACAGGCCCCGTATTTTTTTTTCACCACCCTACCCCATATTGCCATTAATATGAAACATAATTTGCTCATTTTTAAAAAGAAATAGGAATGTAACGGATGCTTTTTTTAAAATTGAGATTTTTCCCTAAGTTTGCGGGGTCGGTTAACACTTCAAGTATTTTTTCTAACAATCAATCAGATATTCCAGCCTTGTTTATAGCACACTGTAGCACGATGAATGACTCAAATGTTGGTATGCTGATGAAGCGATTCATCTGATAAGTCCTATAATTGTAATTTTTTTCTGTGATGCAAAAAAAGTAAAAAAGATGTATTTTGCATAATTTCAAGTCACTTTCTTTTATGACGTCGAATTGAAAGCGCGGATAACCGCCACATTTTTCCATGTTTATGGCACACGATTTCGCGAGGAATGGCGTAAATTTTGGTTTGCTGATGAAGCGATTCAGCTGATAACTTCAATAATTTTAGTGTTTTTTTGCTGTTATGCAATAAAGTAAAATACAAATATTTTGCATAATGTCAAGTCTCTTTCTTTCGCGGATTGAAATATAAAGTGCGAATAGAAAGTTAGAAAGCTATTCAGGGTTCGTTGCGCGAAGTTCTACAATTTCAACCCTTGAAATCCAAATCAAACACTTTCAATCTTACAACTGACAGGAATAGATGCGCATGAGACCCCTCTACACATTAGAAAAGATTGCAGGTATGCAGGAAATGGTGGCCACGGAAACCTAACCTAAGCCATTTTTATTACTTTTGGTCAACTGTCAGATATAACGGCTATCATGAGCTAACTGTATGAGCTTGCTCCCCATCACTCTCCTGTATCGCCCTCCTCAGATATTTCAGTGAATATGGGGCTAGATGGCTACTTTCCCCATTATATTTACCAAATTTTATTCGGTTTATATGACGTAATCACAATTCTAAACTTATTTTCTCTGGGGTTTTGGGATTTTTTGTTATTTCAACGGCGATAAAATAAAAACTTCATAAGTGATACAATTAATTACCTAATACATTTGCGAATTATACACAAGAAACTTACTGATTGGAATTGACATCAGGATTTACCTGAGAAAAAAATCAACAAAATCGAATTAATGGAGATCACAGGACTTTTGACACAATATATAACTCCGCGAGTGACTGGTCTGATAGCCAAATCTGTTTGTCCTCTCTCGATTCTACACCCATTTACGGACTTTCTACCTGACTCCTTGCGCAAGCTATTTCCAAATCATAGACATGATGTAGCCTACACGTCAAGTGGAGCAAACTCCTCATCTCAGAGCAGAGCAATCCCCTAATCTCAGAGCACACGTTTGTATTGGGGAATCTTACCAAGCGAGATCTTAAACTATATTGAATATCCATCAAAACTCGGAGGGTGAGGATTTGAAAGCGGTGTAGAAACGACAAATATCGCAATCTCATATCGCATGAATCAAATTACATTGTGTCTTATTATCATGAGTAATCGTGTTTATCTTGTTAATTGGACAAAGGAACACATCCGGTGATTTAACCTAAGAATATCACGAGAACATAGTTACATTTGACGAAACGGACACGATCTCCACAGCCTCCATTTTAACCAAAAAAAACGATCATTTTCACTCCGCCCATGACAAATTGATTGCTTGCAAGATACGAGAATCACAGCTGGCAAACATCTTAAATTTTCCACATGCTTCTCGAAGTATGACAGCGCGGAAAGTAGCCTGTATGTCAATACTCAGTGGGAGTCGAAAATGACCACAAATTATGACGGAAATAAAGGATCTCACAGGTTATGCTATAAAACATTCACTCGGGTTCAAAAGCCAAGAAATCGTCAACACAGACAAAGGCGCCACTCCCTGAAACAGTACTCGGATCTCAGATGCATCATCTGGAAACTAACATAGGGTATAACTAGGGTTTTCCAAAATACCTGGGCGTTTTATAATCCTAAGCGCGACGAGTTTTTTCGACAAGTTGAGTTCCTGGGTAGTTTTGAAACAGAAGATGCCGAGAAGGCAGAGGTGAAAGATGTGCCTGTTGTAAATTGCCTGAATTTTAGGGGAGTTTAGGTACCTCATTGGGGACGGGAACTTACTAATCAGGGTGGTAATTTTGCCTGAATTTCAGGGAAAGTCCTCTGATTCAGGGATTTTTTTTTCTGAAATTCAGGAAATTGTCCCTGGATTTCAGGAAATTGTCCCTGGATTTCAGGTAAAATCCCTGAAATTGAGTTGTGGATGTGCAGCCTCATCTATTCAGGATTATTCCCTGAATATTTCTGAGAGTGTAGCCATTGCAAAATCCAGCAAGAAGCATGGAAACGTTCTGTATTATTGTCAAATCGACAAGAACCAAGTTATTGAACCTGCTCAGTAATACGCCCGTCCTTTCGACTCTAAAGTGAGAGACCGTGCACTACTTTAGAGACAAAAAACCAGATATCTGCTTGGCGAGTGGATAGCAGTAGTCCCGGCGGAGGGAGAGGCAGATCCACCTGATGTGCTACTGTATATATACAGTTTCGGAGAAGATCGGAGTCATATTGTGAAATATAGAATTTCTTAGCCACCATACTTTCACGTAAAGGTAGACTTCTTAGCCACCATACTTGTCTCAGCAATCTGTACATGCAAACTTAATATATTATGATGTGTTCTGATTTCAAGTTCTGTTTGTTTTGACAAAGCTATTTCGGAGAGTCTGTTTCATGACCCTTCAGGCCAGGTATTGTAAACGTCTGCGAACACAGCTATTTGTGAGAAACGGTTATATAACTTCAGACTGTATTGTTTAACATTGCATGGCTATGTAAGTGCACTGAATTGTACTTTGTGAATCCCGAAGTCTGATGTGCATGTTTAAAAAATGAGACAGTTAACCAATATCATTGTTATAAATTTAATGAGTATTTGATAGGTCATTATGACCAGGATAATATAAAAGAGAATGTCTGGCGTTTTCCAAATTACAGTTATTTTATCTTACTGTCCTACCACCACCGGCATGAGGAGTAGAGGCTACCGATAGAGTTCACAAACTATATGAATGTTGTAAGCTGGAACGAAAGTGCATATAGTAAAAACTATATATACCATCAGAAATTCATTGTTGTTGTCATCCATTCTAAGTCTTTGAAAAATCTCGGAGCCGAGCTGGAATCTATATATCTGGAACGGGTTTTGCAGACATCATCTCCCAAGTAAACAGACGACCTCGCGTTATAATATCTAAGATCGAGAACAAGCCCTTGTCGTCTTGAAGCCCAAAAAGTCTACACTATGTACAATTTGCCACCCATGCTACTATATTTGCATCTACGCATCTATGGCTCAGACTCCAAAGCATCAATGGCAGTTGAAATCCCATTGAAATAATGAACCCCTCGAAACATTCTATCAGTTATCACATAGCTAAGAGATGGAAACTGGGTTGCCCACAGCCATTTTTGACAGTGTCACAGCTGATCGGCCTGACAATGTAATAGACTCTCAGAACCACGGAGTGTACATTTGTACACAAACCACGGTGTGACTTGGTGCATACACAAATACATATGTATACACAGTCATTAAAATTTGACCAACATTTTCATCAGTTTTAGAAGAAAATCTTCCCTAATAACATATCAAGTTATGGTAGGTATTTGGCAAAATTCAGTGTGCTATTGTAAGGGCATTGTCTGGATGTAGTACACCAAGAATGAAGCCTACTTCGACTTTGGGCTGAATGCATTACACTTGACGTGAAGGTAACAGAAGGTATTTTCTGAGTGCTTTACAAGTGAAGTTTACATATAATATTAGTAAAAAGCAATGCACTGGAAAAGTAGCAATAGATAATGAAGAAGGTATTGTCTCAATGCAATACACAGGCAGTGAAATTCACAGGTTCCAATCTTGTTTCTTGCAAACGGCAACCGGATGGATGGACTAACTCATGATGAGATGATGAAGTTATTCAGTTGATATCTTAAAATATGGTTATAGGTTTTTATGGGATGGAAAAAGTAAAACAACACCGCTATTTCGTCTAATATCCAGACTATTGAGTCAGATATTGGACAGACCCCGCGTTATGTCCACAACCCTGCCTCATGTTGCCTTTAATATGACACATAATTTGCTCATTTTTAAAAAGAAATAGGAATGCAACGGACATCTTTTTAAAACTGAGATTTTTTCCCAAGTTTAGGGGGTCGGTTAACACTTCAAGTATTGTTTCTAACAATCAATCAGATATTCCAGCCTTGTTTATAGCACACTGTGGCACGATGAATGACTCAAATGTTGGTATGCTGATGAAGCGATTCATCTGATACATCCTATAATTGTAATTTTTTCTGTGATGCAAAACAGTTCAAAACACGTATTTTGCATAATTTCAAGTTACTTTCTTTTATGACGTCGAATTGAGGAATGGTGTAAATTTTGGTTTGCTGATGAAGCGATTCAGCTGATAACTTCAATAATTTTAATGTTTTTTTGCTGCTATGCAATAAAGTAAAATACAAATATTTTGCTTAATGTCAAGTCTCTCTCTTCCATGGATTGAAATATAAAGTGCGGATAGAAAGTTAGAAAGCTATTCTGGGTTCGTTGTGCGAAGTTCTACAATTTTAACCCTAGAAATCCAAATCAAACACTTCAATCTTACAACTGACAGGAATAGATGCGCATGAGACCCCTCTACACATTAGAAAAAATTGCAGGTATGCAGGAAATGGAGGCCATGAAAACCTAACCTAAGCCATTTGTATTACTTTTGGTCAACTGACAGATATAACGGCTATCATGGGCTAACTGTATGAGCTGGCTGCCCATCACTCTCCTGTATCGCACTCCTCAGATATTTCAGTGAATATGGGGCTAGATGGCTACTTTTCCCATTATATGTACCAAATTTTATTCGGTTTATTTGACGTAATCACAATTCTAAACTTATTTTCTCTGGTGTTTTGTTTCTTTTTTATTTCAACGGCGATAAAATAAAAAACTTCATCAGTGATACAATTAATTACCTAATACATTTGCGAATTATACACAAGAAACTCACTGACTGGAATTGACAGCAGGATTTACCTGAGAAAAAAATCAACAAAATCGAATTAATGGATATCACAGGACTTTTGATACAATATATAACTCCGCGAGTGACGGGACTGATAGCCAAATCTTCTTGTCCTCTCTCGATTCTACACCCATTTACGGACTTTTTATCTGACTCCTTGCACAAGCTATTTAAAAATCATAGACATGATGTAGCCTACATGTTAAGTTGGGCAAACTCCTCATCTCAGAGCACGCGTTTGTATAAGGGAATCTTACCAAGCGAGATCTTAAACTATACTGAATATCCATCAAAACTCGGAGGGTGAGAATTTGAAAGCGGTGTAGAAACGACAAATATCGCAATCTCATATCGCATGAATCAGATTACATTGTGTCTTATTATCATGAGTAATCGTGTTTTATCTTGTTAATTTGGTAAAGGAACACATCTGGCGATTCAAACTAAGGATTGTCATGAGAACATAGTTACGTTTGACACAACGGACGCGATATCTCTTCAACCCCCATTTCAACAAAAACCGGTCATTTTCACTCCTTCCATGGCAGAGTGACTTTTGGCAAGATACGAGCACAAAATTGACAAACATCTTAAATTCCCCAAATGCTCCGCGACGTATAAGAGCGAGGAAGCAAGTTTGTATGTCTTTGCTCAGCGGAAGTCCAAAATGACCACAAATTACGGAAATATCAGATATCACAGGTCATGCTATAAAATAATTTAGTGCGGTTCCATAACCGAGAAGAAATCACTCAGAAATAGGCACCACTCCCTGGAACAATATTCCAATCTCAGCTGCATCATCTAGAAACTATCATAGGGTTTAGCTAGGGTATTTCAGATTACCTGTAAGTTCTGTAATCCTAAGCGCGACATGTTTCTTCGACAAGTTGAGTTCTTGGGTAGTTGTGAAACAGAAGATGCCGAGAAGGAAGGCGGAGGTAAAAGAGGTGGCTGTAATACACTCCAAAATGCTGGAAAATATTGAAAAGGAAATCAGTACAACTTTTCTTGTCGCAAGACAATCTTAAACATTGTTGAGATTGCCAGAATTCGACATCGGATAAGCCAGAGTATGGCGAATTCAGGGACACGAGTTTCACGAAGGCGATCCTCGCAGATTATATAAAAGAGTATGTCATCTCATAACAGATTAAATCATGACGTCGATCGATAACAGGTAACTATCAACACTGAAAGATTTGAAAGTTAACCATGCGTGTTGTAGTTGATCGTTAAACCTATAGTGTCCACTTCTTAACTGATAAGATATCAAATCACTTTTGAACAGATGTAGCAATTGCAAAATCCAGTAAGAAGCATGGAAACGTTCTGTATTATTGCCAAATCGACAAGAACCAAGTTATTGATCCTGCCCTTGCCCAATACACCCTTGCTTTCGACTCTAAAGTGACAGAGAACGTGCACTATTTTAGAGAAAAAATAGATATCTACTTGGCGAGTTGACAGCAGTTGTCCTGACGGTGGGACAGGCAGATCCACCTGATGTGCTACTGTATATATACTGATTCGGAGAAGATCGGATTCATATGTACAATCTGTCACCCATGATATTATATTTGCATCTACGCATCTAGACCTCGGACTCCAAAGCATCAATGGCAGTTGAAAACCCATTGAAATAATGAACCAGTTGAAACATTCTATCAGTTATCACATTGCTAAGAGATGGAAACTGTGTTGTCCACAGTCATTTGTGACAGTGTCACAGCTGATGGGCTTGTCAATGTAATAGACTCGCAGAACCACTGAATGTACATTTGTACACAAACCACGACGTAACTTGGTATGTACACAAATACATATGCATACACAGTCATTATTAAAATTTTAGCAATATATTGATCAATTTTAGAAGAAAATCTTCCCTAATAACATATCAAGTTAATTGTAGGTATTTTGCGACATTCAGTGTGCTATTGTAAGGGCATTGTCTGAATGTAGTACACTAAGAATGATACCTACTTAGACTTTGGGCTGAATGCATTACACTTGACGTGAAGATTACAGAAGGTATTTTCTGAGTGCTTTCCAAGTGAAGTTTACATATAATATTATTGGAAAGCAATGCAAGGTAGAGATAGATAGTGAAGAAGGTATTGTCTGAATACAATACACAGGCAGTGAAATTCACAGATAATATGTGTATGAGGTACCCTTCAAGTGATTGTTCTTAAGAAGATATTTTACTCGTTTGAGAGAAGTGAAACACTATCACAAACCCCCTCTGGTCATAGTAGAGTATGATGTGGCTATCGATATGAAAAAAGTATGAAAATTTTAGCAGCAAACTTCTTCCTAAAAAGATGCGACCTATCCTTACCCAACGAACTACCCGTACCCACACAATCTTGCAGCTCTATATTAGCAATTAAACTTGGAAGTGTACTATTTATAAAAAAAAATTAAAAGAAAATAAATGATCAATTTTACAATTAATATCAGAAAAGAATCCCCCCTTCATTGTGAATTCTACTAGTATTAAACACGATACTAAGGAGTGGATCTTATGTGCTAATATGGGAATGCGGGAAAACAACGTGGCGATGACACCGCTATATAGCTCTACCTTAGGGAACACTCATCGGAGTACCACACAGTTATACAAGTCATTGTCAGAGTTTCGCGATACAGGATATTATCAGTTCTAATTTCGTATATAGCTGAATTGATTTTCAGTTCCGTCGCACTGGTGTGTGTAAAAATATACATAACTGGGATTTGGAGAACCGGTACCGCTAATGTTCATCTGGTGAAGCGAGGCCGCCTCGTGGATATTGAATATCTATCACTAGTTATATTTATCAAATATTTAATTTATTTGTAAATGTTTGCGAATACCACCAAAATGTATTGCAAATTTATGGTTTATGCACTGCAAATGCTTTTGACGATTGGGTGGAATTCGCAAACATTTACAGATATACGCAATGTGTAGCAAATATCACTTGTTTACGTATCGTATACAAACGGGAAGTCAATTATTACAAAATATAGAAGATTAGGGGGACAAGGATTCTCGATGTTGTTTATTGGTCCTCATAAGAATACTGATGTGTGTCTTACATAAGCATTTACCAAATGTGCTAGATTAGTGAATAACGACAATTCTGATATTGTATTCTGCTTAATTTCGAGTTAATCTGTTAAGATTTGAAGAACTTCTGTTCCACGATCCCGAGAATTTATGACACAATGCAGATTCCACAGTCGCCTTTTTTTTCTTTCCAGATTCGAAGTGAAATATTCTTTGACATTTACAGTCTTTCAACTGTCGGCAGTAAGAAATAACCGAGACCAAGTCGACTTGGAACCTTTGACTGAACGGAGAAAATATTAACGGTTGGTCTGAATAGCATATACCAACTATGTTATCATTTAATAATTCTCTGCTCACGGCAATCTCACTTCTTCACTGTTTTAGAGTTCTCTGTGTATAAATCAACCCAGATAGACTCGAAGTTTTGGTAGTTTTAAATATTATAGAAGATTACATTATAAGCATTTCTATCCCAGTAAGACATAATGGTCAATCAATGTTCGACGAACGTTGAGTTCTTAGACCACAACAAAATCAACTATGGCTTGTGGAGACACCTTCACGTGTACAAAACCTCTCCTTGGATGAACACATGAATGTGTTAGAAATGAATCTTCAGGTTAATTGTTCTCTCAAATCCAAATCGCAGTATAATAATTTATCACCAGCCCCGTCTATAATTCCTGAATCAGTGCCGGATGGCTCGGGACGGGCCGCATCGACGTGACTATGGTGATATGACCCGAACTTATCAGGCAAATATTTCTTCCGGAATTCAGAGTAACCTTGTAGAAAAATGATATTCAGTCATCATTTGCGGCAATCTGAGGCGGAAAAACTATTTGAAACATGTAAAAACTGAGTAAATTCAAATATACAAAGGTGATAAATATTATCACACGAAGGTGATAAATAAAATCATCAGATTTTCTGGAAACTGCTAGAGGATTTATCAGACGTGCCACCCAAAACATCGGGTAAAACCTTGATCGCCTCGCTCACTCGCTTTTACACGACCTTTCGGTTGACCGGCCTGGAAAATGGCGTACAAAACAGCACAAAAATATAACATAAACTCATTTCCCTTCTGAAAATTACCAGACTATAGACAGATTTGTGCTCCAAAGTTCTTGAATAGTACCAGATCTGGAACCTCACAATCAGCATACTTGCGCCAGACAAAGTAAAATCAAAATGCCGATCTCAGTTTTTAATGAGTCACGGCTTAACGTTGTTGCATTATTTAAAAATTTTACAGAGAACAAACAAGACGCAGATTTGAATAGCCAAAAAAATATTATGAATGGTTTCACTATATTTTATACACATTGCATTTGTGTATTCATGTATAATCTCTATATAAAGATGTAGTGATATATAGTTATAGGTAAAATGAGAAAGGCTGCGCCAGACTTACGCTGAAATTGGACAGGCTGAGAGCAAATTATTGCAAAAAAGCTATATTAGTGTCTAATTTCTTGATGAGATATTATTAACGCTTTACGTGCGTCATTGATCGACATTCATATCGTTTTGAGGGGCTTCATAACGAGAGATTGTTGTAAATTTGTAAACAACTACCCCGAACCAAGGACGGAAAGTGAAAATAGAATAAAGTTAATTGATCTACCCTAGAGAGCACCATATCTACGCTTTCAAAGACGGCAGTTCGTGTGATGAATAAACCCAACTTTTGGGCTATTTTTACGCATTTCTGACTGTAAAGTTCTCCAATGTTCTTCCATCTTTAGAGTGCCACAAACAGTGAACTAAATGATCTAAATTACAGTGATATGCAAGAGGTGGGAAAACTTGACGACGTCTGGCGATTAAAAAGCAACCATATAACTCTACAGGAAAGCATTCGTCGACACCTAACATTCAGACCCGAGAATTCGGTGGATTCTGTGATGTAGCCTTAGTATCTCAGCCGCGCTTTTATTGCAGATTTTCATGTGGAGACTATGAAGTATCCACACGGCCCCTAGTACCGGCTTAAGCGAAGTTCGATACGCTAGCTCGGGAGCTGTGATGACAGATCAGATCAAACAACTCATCTGATGTTAATGGATGAGCATCGTAGACGTCTGATGGAGTAAACGCCTCAACATGGGGTAAACCTGGTGAATGCAAGAACACTCAGGAAAACTAACATGTAATGCCCGAGGTCGTACGGCTTAAATTCACCTTCAAATTTGTTCAGATATGTGATATTACATTATTCCACAAAAGTCAGCTATGTGAAGAACACGTCCACATGATTCCTCCGAATAAATAGAAATCATATGATTGTAAATTAAAACATTTTGTTCACATTTTTCAGATCGCGAGATATCTGAGAGAAAATGACGGGCAACCTTACCGATCTGTCAGAGTTGGACGCCTTCTTCCATGTGATGACTACTTCCATGAAATTCAACGATACTACCGAGAGAAAGATTCCAGTAGATACCTACGATAGACTCCGTGAATTCAGCCTCACTTCCTCCTTGCTGATGAGTCTATCGTGTGTTGTTGCTATGCTTTCATTATTTGCGAATTCTATAGTGTTATCTTCTCTTCGACAAGTACCTATGAAAACTCTCCGTTCAAAGGTGTTAGTCATGAGCACTCTGCTCGGAGACATGCTGTTTCCTCTTGTTTCCTCGGCTGAAATATTCAAGTTAGTCCTTTTGGCTTATGGTGTAAGAGAGAGGCATTTCATGACATGCTATGAATTCTTTGGTAACTCTCTCACGTCGTTATTAATGTATGTGCAGCTATTTTCATCTCTCACCCTCGCCATTGACCGAACATACGCTGTCGTCGCCCCTATGACATATCACATGTTAGGATACCCTAGAGCAATCACCGCACTGATTCTCGGATGCATCTGGATTGTTCCGAGTGGTATTTTCACCACTTACGCCATAGTTCAATACTTCATGCCATTGAGAACACCAGCAGGAATTTGCTACAAGTTAAAGATCGGGACAAGACCAGCGTTTGCAATCCTTCAATTCCCACTGTCCATAACAATATCGTTAACTACTTTCGCTATCTATTCCGGAATTCTTGTTGCTTTAAAACTAAAGAAACTAAAAAACAAGGCAGCCTCGTCAGTCCAACCAGAACCTCTAAAGAAGACTATTTCTTTGGTTATAACCTATTTCTCTATCCTGCTAACGTCCCTGGCTCTGTATCTGCCAGGCCCTTTCTTCAAGATTTTAGTCGAACATCAGGGAAGAACCAGTTTAAGCAAAGTGGATATAGCGATCATTCTCAGATGCCTTAAGAACCTATTTCACCTGAATGCAGTTTTAGATCCCATCATATTCGCCAGTCGTATACAATCTATACGAAAGCGTCTGCCCCACCCTCTGAATGACTGGCTCTGTATTCGCACCCATCGAGGTTAACTCGGGGCAGATTATGTCCTGTCCTGGATCAATAGAAACAGTAGTCACTAATGTACTCTTGATTCTGATGTAGCTGCTATTGTTATTAAACGCAAAATTTGAATGTACATTGTGATTTGGCAACATAAACATTCGGGAATCTCCAGCTCAACTGAACCCCTACCTGGTTCTATCAATAATTTATCAAGACCATGTCCCGGAAAGTACATCCTACCCAATAGTATTGACTGCAGTCCACAAATTACAGTAGACCGTACTGTACTGCTTCGTGCAGCTGAAAGAAAACTTGGCTGTTCCGGCTTGACTTTTGGAGCTTTACCTAGAGATTTCTCTCCCCTTGTTGGTGGGATAGTCCTACCTCGGCCTGCAGCAAGAGCATGAACAATATGGAAGAAAATGACGGACATACATGTATTTATCGAATGTTCAAATGCGACGAACATTACTCCGGAAATTTTGTTTCGAATCACCGACGTGGAAATGTCAGAGGTGTAGGTAAAAGTCTGACAAGACACGTAAAAACTGCCGATAACCACATGACCTAATTCGAATTTCTCCTGTACTAAGCTTTTTTAAAGAGCATACTGGTTTATCACAAATATAATATATATATATATATATATATATATAGATATGTCGGCGTTTTCTCTATTTTCAAACAATTTGTCTTCACGTTTGACCCTTTTCCTGAATTTCTACTATATATATATATACAGGACATATCTGGTAAAATTATCATTATCACAAACTTTTTTCGCTGAGGACCCGTCGCCGCATCATTCGTCCCTAAATATTTTTTGAATTTCAACTAACCATGAATCGCGATGTGAAAATCGTACACGAATGGTCCAAGCAAAAGGTCATACAGTTCAATGCCATTAAAGCAAATTCTCTAGTATTCACTAATAAAGTTGGACTGATACACATACTCAAATTGAAGCTGGGCGGCAACTATCATCTTTATCTGAGGTGTGTTATATCAATCATGAGTATTTTTCAATGATGTCGGATGTTGATGCTGGGTTGACATCGGGCCTTACAGACTAGTCTTTTGTGTTAAATGCCGTCATTTTCATCTGACGACAACACAGCTCACCAATCCCCAGTTTACGAGTTGTCACAGCGAAACAGCTCTCCGATTACCAATATACGAGTTGTCAGAGCATTTCCATCATAGCTCTCTAGATTTCTATCTAATACCGCTTACGCCGGTGCTAGGGGCAGTATGGTCATATTATCCAAGTGACCAGGTACAACACATATCACGAATCGTTAGACTCTTGGTATGTGCTTTAGAATAGGTTAACCGGAAGACTATACTGTGAAGTCATGTAACTCTGTCAGTATGTCAGCACCTCTTCCCACTTCCCTTATATGTGTTGTAATTTGTACCTGTATATGACCAAATTCTTCTGGTCGACGTTTCGTCCCCGATGCCCCTCCCCTGTACAGACCTTTTGGTCTTTGATATATGTTGGCATTGTGGGGAGTTGATGCTGGGTCGACATCGGGTCTTACAGACCAGTCTTTTGTGTTAAATGCCGTCATTTTGATCTGACGATGATGCAGCTCACCAATCCACAGTGTACGAGTTATCACAGTGACACAGCTCTCCAATCACCAACGTACGATTTGTCAGAGCATTTCCGCCATAGCTCTCTAGATTTGTAGCCCACCATCACCAGATGGTGGGCTGTTCAAATCGCTTTTCGTCCGTGGTCCGTCGTCCGTCGTCCGTCGTCCGTCCGTCGTCCGTCCGTCCGTCCGTCGTCCGTCCGTAAACAATTTCTTGTTATCGCGATTTCTCAGGAACTACTTTATGGATCTTTCTCAAATTTGGTACACAGGTTCCCCTTGGGGTCTAGTTGTGCAAGATAACTTTTCTGGTCCGATTCGAAAATCCAATATGGCCACCAGGCAGCCATCTTGGATTTCCCCATGAAACCTTGTTATCGCGATTTCTCAGGAACTACAGCATGGATCTTTCTCAAATTTGGTACACAGGTTCCCCTTGGGGTCTAGTTGTGCAAGATACCTTTTTTGGTTCGATTCGAAAATCCAATATGGCCACAAGGCGGCCATCTTGGATTTCCCCATGAAACTTTGTTACCGCGATTTCTCAGGAACTACCGTATGGATCTTTCTCAAATTTGGTACACAGGTTCCCCTTGGGGTCTAGTTGTGCAAGATACCTTTTCTGGTCCGATTCGAAAATCCAATATGGCCACCAGGTAGCCATCTTGGATTTCCCCATGAAACCTTGTTATCGCGATTTCTCAGGAACGGCTGCATGGATCTTTCTCAGATTTGGTACACAGGTTCCCCTTGGGGTCTAGTTGTGCAAGATACCTTTTCTGGTCCGATTCGAAAATCCAATATGGCCACCAGGCAGCCATCTTGGATTTCTCCATGAAACATTGTTATCGTCATTTCTCAGGAACTACTGTATGGACCTTTCTCAAATTTGGTACACAGATTCCCCTTGGGGTCTAGTTGTGCAAGATACCTTTTCTGGTCCGATTCGAAAATCCAATATGGCCACCAGGCGGCCATCTTGGATTTCCCCATGAAACCTTGTTATCATTATTTCTCAGGAACTACTTTATGGATCTTTCTCAAATTTGGTACACAGATTCCCCTTGGGGTTTAGTTGTGCAAGATACCTTTTCTGGTCCGATTCGAAAATCCAATATGGCCACCAGGCAGCCATCTTGGATTTCCCCATGAAACATTGTTATCGCGATTTCTCAGGACCTATTTCATGGATCTTTCTCGAATTTGGTACACAGGTTCCCCTCGGGGTCTAGTTGTGCAAGATATCTTTTCTGGTCTAATTCGAAAATCCAATATGGCTACCAGGCAGCCATCTTGGATTTCCCCATGAAACATTGTTATCGCCATTTCTCAGGAAGAACTGCATGGATCTTTCTCAAATTTGGTACACAGGTTCCCCTTGGGGTCTTGTTGCGCAAGATACCTTCTCTGGTCCGATTCGAAAATCCAATATGGCCACCAGGCAGCCATTTTGGATTTCCCCATGAAACCTTGTTATCGCGATTTCTCAGGAACTACTTTATGGATCTTTCTCAAATTTGGTACACAGGTTCCCCTTGGAGTCTAGTTGTGCAGGATACCTTTTCTGGTCCGATTTGAAAACCCAATATGGCCACCAGGCGGCCATCTTGGATTTCCCCATGAAACCTTGTTATCACGATTTCTCAGGAACTACAACATGTATCTTTCTCAAATTTGGTACACAGGTTCCCCTTGGGGTTTACTTGTGCAAGATACCTTTTCTGGTCCGATTCGAAAATCCAATATGGCCACCAGGCAGCCATCTTGGATTTCTCCATGAAACATTGTTATCGTCATTTCTCAGGAACAACTGTATGGATCTTTCTCAAATTTGGTACACAGATTCCCCTTGGGGTCTAGTTGTGCAAGATACCTTTTCTGGTCCGATTCGAAAATCCAATATGGCCACCAGGCAGCCATCTTGGATTTCCCCATGAAACATTGTTATCGTCATTTCTCAGGAAGGACTTCATGGATCTTTCTCAAATTTGGTACACAGGTTCCCCTTGGGGTCTAGTTGTGCAAGATACCTTTTCTGGCCCGATTCGAAAATCCAATATGGCCACCAGGCAGCCATCTTGAATTTCCTCATGAAACTTTATCGCGATTTCTCAGGAACTACTTCATGGATCTTTATCAAATTTGGTACGATACACAGGTTCCCCTTGTAGTCTAGTTGTGCAGGATACCTTTTCTGGTCAGATTCGAAAATCCAATATGGCCACCAGGCAGCCATCTTTGATTTGCTCATGCAACTTTGTTATCGTGATTCCTCAGGAAGTACTGCTGGGATTTTTCTCAAATTTAGTACATAGGTTCCCCTTGGGTTCTAGTTGTGCAAAATACCTTTTTCGATCTGATTCGAAAATCCAATATGGCCACCAGGCGCCCATCTTGAATTTCTCCATGAAACTTCGTTATCGTGATTTCTCAAGAAGTGCTGCATGGATCTTTCTGAAATTTGGTACACAGGTCCCACATGGGGCCTAGTTGTTCAAGATACCTTTTTTTGGTCCGATTCGAAAATTCAAGTCACGCTTCAAATTAATATGGTATTTCGGAGTTGTAACGTTGCATCACAAGAGTCGGCGGATGAAATGGTGGGACATATTCTATATATTGACTATAGAGAATATCCGTACCTTCACCTTCCATATCAAGGAGTTAAATAATTCGGAATTAAAAAGTATTTCTTCGAGTTTTCTTTAGTCCATGCAGTTTGCAAGTGAACTGCCCCACCGTTTCGTCTGCCGGGGGTCGGCTACATGAAGGGACGTCACTCTTGTGACACAACGTCACAACTCAACAACTGTAGACTACTGCATGTTTCGATCCAAGGTAGATACTCAGGATTCAGACACTTTCGAAGTTTCAAATTTACTGCGCAGACCGGATCCCTTCAGTATTAAGTATTGTACCATCTTACTATTTTCGAGCATGGTATCTTAAAAGATATGTCTCAAACTAGCCCAGTAAACAGAACAGAATTAGCATTCGTTCCTAATTATAAAATCTTAAGTATGTTTCATAGCTCATGCCAAAGTGTCAAAGAGATATTTGTCTCCGCTTTCAGTACCCAATGATGACACGTGCGAAAAATAAAAAATAAAAATACTACAAAACGAAGACGAAGGATCCTCTGTACATGTACATTCACTTTCAGCCTAGTCTTGTACTACAACAACCGACAGTACAGTACAGTTTCTAGAAATCTTGAAACTCCTGAAACTTAGAGAGATATCTTGGTGTTTTCCAGTGTCCCTTTTTCGATCTTTTTCGCTCAGATTCGAAATTCTGTAAACAAAATTACAAATCAATCTCTTGTTCCTAGTAACAATGGACAAAAAGATCCTCTTGTCATTAGCTTACAAGTATCGGACAATGGTGGGCGCCAAGATCCTTCAGGATCTCTCGTTATCTAATACCGCTGCCCGTGCTAGGGGTCGTGTGGTCATGTCATCAAGTTGCCACATGAACAGGTACAATAAAAGCGTACCTGAGATACAACACATATCACGAATCGTTAGATTCTTGGTATGTGCTTTAGAATAGGTTAACCAGAAGACTATACTATGAAGTCATGTGGCTATGTCAGTATGTCGGCACCTCTTCCCACTTCCCTTACATTTGTTGTAATTTCACACATGATGCTTGAATCAATACTCAACTTGATATGTGTCAGAAATCCTTTCACATTTTGTTTTAGAATTGTTCAAAACGGGAGAGAATCTTTATCACAGTAAATTTGGTTCATTTCATGTAGGAAGTGTGGAAAATTTAATGAACAGTCAGCACTTTGAACCACCCCGTGGTTTGTCACATGGCGACAATGACATCACGATTCATAGCATTCGTGGAATGTAGACTCATGTCGTCAAGAAACAGTGCCATGTATAAGCGGGTCAAGATTTAAATCTCAATAATTCGTGAGACACCCACAACGTTCAAATGACGAATAGCTGTTGATTCCAGTGTGGACAGCCAATATGGACTGACAGCGTGGACAGCCAATGTGGACTGACAACGTGGACAGCCAAAATGGACTAACAGCGTGGATAGCCAATATGGACTGACATCGTGGACAGCCAATATGGCCTGACAGCATGGGCAGCCAATATGGACTGACAGCGTGGACAAGCAATATGGACTGACAGCGTGGACAGCCAATATGGACTGACAGCATAGACAGCCAATATGCACAGACAGCCTGGACAGCCAACATGGACTGACAGCGTGGACAGCCAATATGGACTGACAGCATGGACAGCCAATATGGACTGACAGCGTGGACAGCCAATATGGACTGACAGCGTGGATAGCCAATATGGACTGACAGCGTATGCTGATCTTTGTTTTTCTCCAAAGCGAGTTTGACGAATCTATCGACATGACTTTTGTAGTTGGGGTTATTTCACGGCGAAGAAGGCCAAGGCATGGATTCGACAATTGTCCTTGAATCTAATGATTGGAATAAGACATTGTTTTGTATAATGACATAATTGAACATGCGCAGGCTTCAAAAGAAGGGTTGCCGAATCAATTAAGGGTTCCTGAATCAATGCGGACAAACAGACGGATGTAACAGCCCTAAACAACGCAATACGATGTTATGCGTCGATATGTCGTTCCTTAACTTCAAAATTGAACAGCAGATATTAATGGTCGAATATGTAGATGTTGTGACACCAGGTCAAGTTTCATAATGGATGACATTGACCTATTTTCAAAGGTATTTAAGTGATAATCTGGATAAACACGAAATAACACGAAACAACGTGACCTAGATTCTCTTTATTTGGCTGCCTCATACTAACCTCAAGATCAAATTTATTTCACAATGGGCTCAGCCGCAAAGGTGATGGAGGTCACAATTTGAGAGCCAGTCACATCTCCTTACAAACACTGACGAGGAATAAATTGGTAAAAACGGTATACAGATAGGTTGTAATGGTCTAGGCTTTCCAATATGCTCGTTGACGTTCAGATTATAGAATATATAAAGAATAAGCCAAGATTCACGTTTTGATGACGTCACAGTGAGGTCTTTTTCGAAAAAAGTCAATTGTGGAAGATTATTTTATAGGAGTTTCGGACTTGTTTTAGTATGAATAAGGTATTTTGTTTATGGACGCCGGATATATTACTGGCGGCAGCTGTCTAATCGATGTGCCGGAGGGGCGTGAAAGAGGGTGGGGGTACGTTTGTACATTGTTCTATACTTCAGGACTAACGGTTGTCTTGAAAGTTGAGTTTGTGGAAACCTGCATTGGCGGATAAGAAATGTTCAATGTCTGGAATTGACAAGTAAACTTCTTCTTCATACTTCGCTCTCTAAAATCATTTTGGAACCTTTCAGCAGACATTGCGATAATAAGGAACAACCATGTCGATATTTTGTTCCATTGCGATGTTAAGTACCGTTGCGATGATATGAGCCCATACAGACGGCCAAACAGACAGACGAAACCAATATCCTCGCCAACCCCGTGGCGGGTGAGAGTAATAACATATTTTCTGCTAACCCTATTCTTCTAGCAATGTCTACAAATCTGCTATCGATTATCTACTAACGTATTCATGGTTATTTCGACGACTGAAAGTGAGCGATTGAATTGTCGATAAGTTAAAAAAAGTAAGTATCTTCCCGGCGGAAAAATTAAATATTTAGTCTTCTTTACATATTTATATTTCTACGATCAACACAGTGACAATATTATCAGATTAAATTCTATCTTAATTAGCATAATGTGCTTTAGCCTCGTTACCTGTTTACTACACCATTGTACACTGTATTTTGCCATTCTCAGACTGTTGCACTATGCTGGAATCCGATTACACAAAGCAATTATATTAGTCTTGGCAAATCATCAGCATGGCAGCACGTGTCTCATTAGGATATAAAGGAGGTCTATTCATGGCATAGTCACAAGAAACATACGCAGTTAAACTTAGAGTATCGCTGTGAGACAATCTATCGTGTCTGTGAGAAAACCTACTGAGTCACTTTGAGATAAGCTATACCGTATTGCTGTGAGCTTACTAACCGTATCATTGTGACATAACATACGAAGTCACTTTGAGATAACCTATACCGTATTGCTGCGGGATAACCTACTGATTGTATCACTGTGTTATAAACGATTTTGTTTATACAAATATATTGTGTTTCCGTGTCGAAAGCATTGTCCAGATTAATGTGTAGATAAGTGAAATCCGGGAAGTCTGATTGCGTAAAACCTCTCCTCAAGAACAAAATGTTCATCCCGATGCTCTTGCTCTTACTGGGCATTACCTCAATAACATGTGGGCAAGAAGAAGGTGAACTATCGTACAGATGCCCGGACTGGATTTACAGATCGGCCGAGAGGATGTATTACTCGGTTCGGGATGAAATATGCTATTCATTTCACATGTCAGACGAAAAAAAATGGCAGAGTGCTTCTGAAGCTTGTCAGGAGAATGGGGGTCAACTGGTCAAAATTACCAAGGAAGATCTTGGCCAATTCTTACAATATAGTATTAGTGTGCCTTACATCTGGATTGGCGCCAAATCAAGCGGAGGAAAATGGTTTTGGTCCGATGGTGACCCAGTTGAATTTACAGATTGGGATCCATTGGGCGGCGAAGCAGTTTCGTTGTGGTTTACACCAAGTGAAACGTGCGCGGAAATGTCTGGTCATCATATTTTGGGTTCTTGGGTTAAAGAAAAATGTACGAAAGAGCTGCCCTACGTGTGTGAATACAATGCTGTACAATACGATCATTTATCACCCGGTGTTACCGAAATTATATCATCTGTCACCTCAGCGACAACGTACAGCAATGTTACCACCAGCACCACAAAATATTCAGCATCGAATCAAAATGCATCCAAGAATAACCAGGTAGTTGGGGGTGTGAAAAAGCGCGGTCAGTTCAATCGAATCAGAGGCCCTAACGGCGCCGACAATATCTGGTTGATGTCCGAACCCGTCGATACAATAACGCAACGCTCCACATCACAATGTGCCAGGAAATGTGTCCAACAAACCCAGTTCGTGTGTAATATGTTTAACATCCATCAGAAGAAAGGATTGTGCAGGTTATATACATTAACGGATCCCGTGGTAGAAGAGATGACTGTCAGTGACGGTTGGACTCTATGGAAAGCACAAAATCTATATTTGTAATCGTCTCGCAGATACATCATTTCAGTTGATGAAATGTTAAGCAGAATGTTTTTGCAAATTTTTTTTTGCTATGGATATATTCGACATCGGGAGCAAATCCCCCTCTCCTTTCTCAGATCTGAATGTTGTAGTTATTGGAACTATTTCATAAACCATTCGGAAAAATATTAAGAAACCATTCTTCTTTCGATGAATTATTCGTGAGCCCAGTGCCATATTGTGTTAATCCGAGAGCCAGTGGTCGGACATTGGGCACTATCGACATTGGACGTCAAGGTTGTTTTTTATGTGTATCGTAGCTTAGTCTCAAAGTGATATCCTGTATAATGATTGCCATCATATTCCTGTAATATTACGCCTATAATATTTTCTATAGTTGCATTGAATCATGTTAATATATAAGGAATGAATTCCGTATTCAAGGACTAAACAGTCGCTTCAGTGTGTTGAAAAAACTTGCATTTTCGTAAAGCATTCAAGAGCGAGCGATACTGTTTTACCAAAATTGTTATTTTTGTAGCTGTTTGAGAGTAGTTTACCGATTATGAATGCCTGATCCAAATGCCATATGCCTGAATTTTGGATGCAAATATATCCTAAGCACATTCGAATAACCCGCCAAGAATTTTTGTTAGCTCGAATAGCATTTTGCATAGTGACATTAACATTTGGCCAAGTCTGAAATCCCCGAAATCTCCTATGATTTTTTTTTCAATTGTTCATCAATCAGCTGGAAGAAATAGCCGGGTAAACAGACGGAGAGACATACAAATCAAAACAATATCCTCGCCAGCTACATGTACGTACTAAGCGAGATTACACTCACAGAGATATTCAGGGAATAATCCTGAATAGATCAGGTTGTACATCCACAACTCAATTTCATGGATTTTACTTGAAACCCAGGGATAATTTTCTAACATTGAGGTATATCAACCATGAATTCAAGCTAAGTTACCTGAAGTTTTAAGATTTTATGTACCTGAATAGGGTCGGTTGTGTGGTTGTGAAGTATGAGGATTTGAGAATCTTAATTGATTGAAAATCTGCATTTAGAACTATTAAGGTACGTTCTCCGAGTAAATAAAGGAACTCCGATTTATATCGTCTGTGAAAGATTAGGTGGATGACCGCTTCAGTTAATGGTCAAGAAAAGAATTGTTCGTATATGGGAGCATACCATAATGGAGAGTGATCAACCAAAATGATCTTATTTTATGTATAATTTACTTCTCCGTGTCACAGAACAAGGTGTTTACCAACATAAGTGGATAGAAAATATCATATTAATATTCCGACAATGTGGAATGAACAACATTTGGAACTTCCAGCCTTGTCCAGGTACAGATGCCACGAAAAATACATTGTATATGCCCGAGATAATTCACGGCACGACTAGCATGAATCTATTTCCTTTTTCTCAAAAGGTACCAAATATAATCTGTTTTAAGAATCTATCCACCTTCAAATATATCCAATACTCTACCCCAAATACAAATATTCGAGCGTGCCTGAACAGGTGTGCTGTGAAGTACGGGAAGTAAATAACAGCATATAAGAAAGCAACTGATAATGCATAGGAGAGACGTAGATAAATACATAGCTTCGAGAAAGAACGACATGGATTTTGACCAGAAATGGGGCTCTCTGGATTCATATTAAACATTGAAGCTTTGTCAAGATCCTTCATATTTAATATTTCGCCAGGTATAAGGCACGATGGATATATAGCTCATGCACGTCTAGTTGCTTTTCATATGATGCGACTGGGTATTTTTTGCAACGTATTGTCCTCTCCTTATTTATTTGATGTGTGTTGGTGTGTGTGTGTGTGCGTGTGTGTGTGTGATCCATCCCATCCTTTTGCTATCAGTAGTCCAAGGATTGTGCCACTGGCGATATCCTTCCCATCCTTTTACTATCAGTAGTTCAAGGGTTGCGCCACAGGCGATACATTGTCCCTACCTGTGTTTATAATGTGAGCATATCTGTAAACATTGTTAGATGCATGTGTATACATATATGCGCATAGCCTTATGGACAATGATTCTGGCGTAGTCCGAGTGTTTAGAAATTTTCTCATACGCAAATACTTATATAACTCTATTGTGAATGGTTGTATTTTTTGTTGCACATAATTTGTGAAAATATTTACCAGATATGGCATTAAATAGTGTGAATATCTATAGAATTATACCTATCCGTACACAATATACTCTGTATGTGTATTTTAGTATGTAAAAAGGTATATACATATATATGTGTGTAACTGTATATGTGTGCGTGTTTATACATGTGTGTTCATATATGTAAGTATGCACCGGTAATCTGATAGAATGGCGTTTGTATA
Source organism: Hanleya hanleyi (assembly GCA_036873755.1). NCBI lineage: Eukaryota > Metazoa > Mollusca > Polyplacophora > Lepidopleurida > Hanleyidae > Hanleya > Hanleya hanleyi. The sequence goes on along the minus strand of JAVTVY010046235.1, from coordinate 114,713 downwards.
TACAGTTAATTTGGATGAGCATTTGACTAAAAATTTATAACGCCATGTACATAGGAAGATATTATTTATTTTGAAACATTAAAATATCAATATACGAAAATGGATAAATATATGCTTACTTTGCAATATAACCCATAAAATATAACCTAAATAGCCGTACTGTCTATGGGATTTTTAGTCAATTTGGTTTGTTTCCGTATTGGTTACTACTCCTTTTGTTACATATATCATATGAATGTGTGTGCGTCTGTATGGGCCCTTATTCGGATAATAAATTCAACTATTAAAACAAGTATTCTTGTGGTAAAATATACATGGTTTGATATTTTTGCACGCGAAATTGTCTTTCTGTGTATCCGCAATTGTAATGCGAATATACTTCATATACCACAATAGGGGTCTGATTGTAATAACGTCAGCCTCTCGCTCCGAGTCCTTGTATAATGCAGAGCCCTAAGTACATGTATACAGGGAAGAAAATGTATGATTTTATATACAATATTTTATTTAGTTTACACGCGTATGATATATTATTCAGTCAGAACAACATATTACAACACAAAGACAAGATGACAAGGCAATGTGTCCTCATTTTATGTTACATACGTTTTTGTGCTTCTGCTACAATCTTCATTGGTGGAATGGGTGAATTACTATTGTTTCTCTTACAGATTCTTTGCACTTTATTTAGTTATGCGAATAATCTATTCAAATGGTGTAATCCTCTTCACGACTGACCATTTCTATTATGTCCGGCAAGGTTATTGCCACGGAGCTGAATGACAGGTGCGAAGCGGCTCGCTGAGCTTTATGCTAATGGTCTCTGGATCATGCAGCGCCTCGGACCAGTATGGAATAATGGTATCTGCATCATACAGCTCCTCGGTCCAGTGTGGAACAAAATTTCAAAACCACATTCTTAATCATACACATGTGGAAAACTGTTTTCTTTTCTTGAGTAATACATGCCACTGAATGGATCTTATGAATATTATTGCCCAGTAAACCATGAAAATCACTTTTCAACAGTTCATGTAACTGCTACGCTTTCTGTTATTTTTCGGGTTTGATATTTTCGCGGCTTGTGTATTTTCTGTTTTAATAAATTTTTATCTTGCAGCAATACCTGCTACCTGTTCCGTCGTTTTACGGGTTTGATATTTTAACAGATTGTTTAGTCATTTTAGATAATTTCTAAGATACCCGTTCAAAATGTTTGATATTTGGACTGCGTAATCTACACATACCTAGGAAATCAAGGTTCTCGCATGTCCAATTTGCTTTCTGGGCATAACTTACAATGGCGGCGGTTTAACTAATTTTTCGAATAACTTAGCTTTCAAATACGGTCTGATATGAGATTAAAACACCCGAGAGATACTTAAAGTTTTGAAATATTTTTAGTTATTTGAACGATTACATACTCGAATGGATTCATCCTTTTATCCCTAAATGTACAACAATATATAAAGTTCAATTGCCTGAATAAATGCGTTCGAAAAATATTAAATGTAATTGATGACGTTGGCCCCCAATATCCATGACAATTAAAGCCCACTTCTATCCCTTGATGCAATGCAGACCCCAACATCAATGACAAATAATTGGCGGGTGGGGATCGTTATACAATTCAATTAGCGTCTCACCTCCTTCATTTAACGTGACATCAACTTAATTGCAAGCGTGAGGCCCCTGGACTGGCACAGGCGGAAATGCAAGCTTTAATTTGGTGTATCGGGTTACATTTTGGAATTCACGCCGTGCGGCACGTGTACTGCGCGTTGACAGTTTAATTAGTTCCGTGTTACATGTACGTAAGTGATGCTGACGTAGACTTCTGGATAAGTGATCACCTGTAATGCAGATGAACGATTGCACAATTTATCACGTCATTGAAAGAGAGATAATACGTCACCAGGGTTCAGGTTCATTGTGGCGATGGATATGACACACTGACAGGAAAGTACTCTTCGCGTGTCAGATCTTTGGCGCTAAATTCCGTAACTTGTGTCTAATTCCGCTTAACCTCCAAAGTATGGCCTTCGTGGGGGGAAGGGGGAGGGTAGGAGGTCGCTTAATGTCACACTCAAGGTTATTTCACCCATATGATGACATGCACTTTTATTGGTGATCAGCGAGACTCGAACCCGTGCTTGTTCCACGATGTGAGGCAAGCCTTCACAAGCGAAGCGCCTCGGACCATTCGGCCACCGAGGACCCTGATCTTTGTTGTCTTCAAATGCAAAGCGTCAAAGAGATGCAATATAATCTCTGTAAAGATTGAAAAAACATTTTGATTAAAGCATACTGACCGATGAAACATATTATACGATATGTACATCATGATGTCTTGTCGGCAGCAGTGTAAACTGTTGACCACTTCTCGTTTGCAGTTAGCTCATCTTTTGTAATTCACGCCTACTTGGAATTTGGTACTAGTATTAGTTTACGAAATAAGGTACTTCGACTATGGACGTAAAAATTATTTACGAATTAATTCAACAATGACATAACTTACAGAGATACCAGGTGCATAGCTTGGCCATTCTCAGTCTACTAATTCCACGAGGCATGCTCCTGAAACGCCACCATCCGAGTATATACCGGTGCGATTATATTACATCTCGGCAAATTACCGGAATCGTATCACATGACTGACATTATCGCTGCGAGATAACACGTTTTGTTTATGTGAATATTTTGCTTGTGTCCCCAAAGCATCATTACGGTTAACGTGTGTATCAGCGAAGTCCGAGAAGTCCAGTTGCTCCTGTCATGTAATAAATGTTATTTTTACTGAACATCACCATACTAAAAAGGGCGCAAGAAGCTAAAATATCCTATGGAAAAATCGACCCAGACTGGATTTACCAGACGGTCGAGAGAGTGTCTTCTGCTGTGATTTGGGGTGAAATTTGCTATTCATTTTACATCCTATTTATGCAATTTTCTTCACAAAAGCTGCATGCTAAACTAGTAAATAAAATAGGTTTGGAGCAAAAAGTGATACAGAAAAATGACGAAAACATCATGTTTCTGCTCCACAAATGGCCGCCATTTTGAATTTACTCATCATCTTATGCCCAGAGGGTTATGTGAGTAGGGTCAAAGTTACTCCAATATGTTAAGCTAGGAAGTGACTCCGTTTCGGAGCACGAGAGAAAAGTGAAGTTGCCTCATATAGGCAATGAATCCGGCATTCCAAATTTCGGTATTCTTATGTTAATTAAATTAATCAAATCCCCCGAACTCAAATGCATAGGTTCATACGGCCCCTAGTCCCGGGTTAACCGGTTAATCGGATGTCTAAATTGTAACCATCTCTTTTGTCTTAAACTCGACGAGAGGGAAGGCCCGCTTCATTTCTATAGAGATATAGGTCTGAATAAGTTGTAGCGATAGAGCCATCTGTAGTTTCCTTTAAATCCAGTGAAGGTGGATATATATCCTTCACTGCGCCGTATATATAGCGATGATCTACGGCAAGAAGATCGTATATATACATGTAGCTCTGGTGAATGAGAGGGAACGGGCTTTGAAATAATCAGGTTTTGAAAGCGTCTGTATATAGTCATATTCATAAGAGAACAGATATAGTTCAGCCAAAAGGGGTGCACAATTAGTACCAATTGGAATGCCTATATGTTGTTGATATATTGTATTTCCAAATTTCACATAGATATGATTAATGAGAAATTCGAGCAACTCTATAAACAAAGAAATATCCCATGAATTATATCCCGTCAATGTAGTAGAGCTAAAGAATGCTCCATGGCTTCTGGAATTAAGATATCGGCGATCAGTTTTCTTGAGCATCGATACTATTAATGAACTAAGACCGACAATAAGGTCATGAGGGATTGTAGTATAGAGAATCGAGAAATCCCACGTGGATATACGTCTGTACGTTATGTGACCTTTAGCATCAAGCTCTTCCGTAAGACATTTTGAGTTTTTCAATATCCACATGCATCCAATGCCAGAGTTCTTAGAACCAGTGACGCAATATCTTTTCAAAATGCTTTTACCTCTTGAAGGGCCCCCGTCAACAGGGTTGAAAGAAGCTTGGTGGTGCAGCTTCTAGAACCAGCTATGAATCTAGATTTGTATGATGATTTGTGCATTTTGGGAGTCCAGTACACTTTCGGTATATCGTTATGAATGATTGGAAGACAAATACCTCTTTCCTTGGAAAACGTTTTATGGTTGTTAAATAAATCTGCCAGACTAAATGCTGTTTTGGAGTAAATAGACGTATTCGGCGATGGTGTACTTATACTCAATTTCTTAACCAGCACCTGGTAATAGTAATATTTACATATTGTAATTTGTAGGAAGTTTCACGGAAAATGGGCTTGCATGGCGCGCCGACTTTCCCGGGTGAGATTATATAAACCCTCAGAAGACTCCGGTCCAAAATATGCATTTTGAAGGTGCTACAACATTTCATGTAGTTTGTGAACTATACCGGTGGCAGTAGGGCAGTATGATGGAATAAACTGTAATTTGAAATTTTCAAACATTCTCTTTTGTACTGTCCTGGCCCATCAAATTCTCAGTACAATTATGACATCTCACATCTATATCTGTCGCTTTTCTAAAACATGCACATCGGACTCGAAATTACAAAGTACGAATTCAGTGCAGTTGTAACGTGTACGAGCAGGACCAGTCGTAGTGTTTAGAAGAAAACGAATCAATAACCGGGATTGCCCACTGGCATTCTGGCCGTCACCGTCGTTAACCCCTTCACTAGTAGAGATCCGGGGCTCGAAGAGATGATCACAACCCCACAAGGATGACTGACTCGAATGTAAAGGTCTATTATGGTATATTCTGCACAAGTAGTATACGCGGTTACAAATGATAGCGTAGAACCGCGTGGCTTAGACAGAATGTCTAAGGAGATGTAACGTTAAGATATTTACACATATGTACAGACACTAGGAGAGTGGTTGCAAATAATCTTGATGGATATATACACGTGATGTAAGAGGATGTGTGCACACAAGTTAACGGATACATACACTTGGGGTGTGCATGTAAGGTTCACGGATACATACACTTGGGGTGTGCATGTAAGGTTCACGGATACGTGCCCCTGAGAGAGTGTGTGCATATAGAGTTAACGTATCCCTAGTGTATATGGGGATAATAGAAGATGATGTGTGCAGTTTAAGCTTGATGTTATATGGTAATAATATATATATGAGAGTGTATGCATATCACTTTACAGTTAATATAGTGCTTTAATGCGCGATAAGGGCGGCCTGGCTGCTGGCCCTTCTCTTCTGGGGATAAGGGCGGCCTGGCTGCTGGCCCTTCTCTTCCGTCGTTGGAACGTTATGGATATAACGCTCTCTCCAGGGATGGCACCCAGTCGTTGGAACGTTAAGGATATAACGCTCTCTCCAGATACGTCGCCCAGTCGTTGAAACGTCACGGCCCGTTGGAACGTTACAGCGGTAACGCTCTCTCCAGATACGACACCCAGTCGTTGGAACGTCACGGCAGTGACGCTCTCTCCAGAGACGTGGCAACCCGGCGTGTACTTCACCCCCAGTCGTCGGAGCTTGACCGTAACTTGTCAGCTCACCAGTCTGCTTCCCGCACAGGTAAGTATAGCCCGGCGTCTCAACCCTTACGGCTGCTGCAACCCGTCTATAGCCCCGGCCTGTGACTACACACTTCACGACGATCTCTCAGGTAAGTATCACGCACCACTCAACTCTCAGGGACCGTCAGGACAATTACTCGGGTATATCATGTGCTATTACTATTTCATCTGGTACCGATGAAACATCGTACGGTACGTTCAGATTTCACGTCTAATCGACGTTTCAGAAATCTGGGCTGTGCCTGGGCTTGACTGTACAGTCTGTAAGCCTGTAGTTAGCGACCCTGCAGATTTCACGTCTAATCGACGTTTCAGAAATCTGCCTGTACTGTAAATCTTGTCTTCTCTTTACTGTCTGTAAATCTTGTTACCACTTTTACCTCGGTGAAAGGAAGCCCGTCTTCTGTAACGTGTGATAAATACACGTGTCCTACTGGAACCTGTATGTTTTGTTACTACTTTTACACCGGTAAAAGTGAGCCCACCTGTACCGGCCTTTATGCGTGATAAATACGCATGTTCTCCCCGTGGGACCCGTGGTCTGTGTTTCTTGATTTACGTGTGACAAATACACGTTTTCCTCTTGAAAGATCTGTGTTCTGTGTTTCTTGATTTACGTGTGACAAATACACGTTTTCCTCTTGAAAGATCTGTGTTCTGTGTTTCTTTGCGGTATAATTTGTGAGCTGTATGTCTGGGCTTGTACTGTACTGTTTATAATCTGTGTGTCTTTATTTTCCTGCATGTGTGATAAAGACACATGTCCTTCCAGGTGAATCTGTAAGCTGTATCTGTAACTTGTCTATGGCCAGCTATACGCCGTCTGTGTAACTGTCCGCGGCCTCTCCTGCTCTCAAAGCGCCCGGCCCGGTTTATCGATGTTTACCGATAAAAATGCCTCGCCCGCCGGAGTCTTGTCTCGCCCGCCGGCTGTAATACTGCGGCCGTCTCCGTCCCGTAAAGCGTTGCCCGGCTATCGCGACGAATAAACAGGCTCCACGGTACGTTGTAGGATTATGGCAGGGGGGAAACTTGGTTGATATATCCTTGTATTTAGTGCAGTTGTATACTTCTGGGGAGGGAGGGAGTCTCCTGCCTATAGTCATACACCGCTACACGGTCAAGAAGATCAACAAATATTGTGGCTTAAGTCTCAGTGCAGCGAGATAGCACAGCAATATTGTCGAAATTATCAACCTACTGGTATAGACACTAAAGCCCTATTTTATACTGAAGTTAGAACATGCAAGTTGCCTAAATGTGCTACAGGCAAACGCATGTCTCGTTATAGAATTCCCCAACTACATGTACATATAACACGCCCGTAAACGTGTTCCCTAAACTATAGTACAACCACAAACACGTTTCCACACTGAAAATGCCAGCCGGCAAATCCTCATTGGATTGGCGTGTTTTCACAGGTTACACTAGCTACAGGATTAATAATCTTTTAGATTCCCAGGCCAAAACCAACTGCGTTACAGCTCAACCGTAAATTATGCCAAAATCAATAAGTTACAGGCTGTACCTGACGTGCTTCTCCGGCCCTCAATTTCTCATCTGACCCCGATCCCTACGTCAGCTCAAGCTTATATATCCCTCCCGCTACTTCGTGACTCACGGCCAATCACAGTCGACGACATCAGCGCCCTCTTTCTTGTCACTTACACCACACTTCTCCGAACCGTTTATCTGGACCACGCTGAATGAATCTGGCTATGGAAGAACAAACCATAATTCATAACTAACGTAATCGTTAAATATCAGCTTCCAACTCGCTCTGGTAAGCGAGAAATACAGGGGAATGCGTTTCCGAGATCCTCCTTGCTCGATGTTGCCGACACGGGTCAAGGTCGTTCTCCCCACATTCCAGCGCAGTACACGGTCCTGATTCAAGCTGTTCTCTACACAAACGGGTAACCGTTACACTGCCCCCGCCTTTCTAGATCATGACGTCCCCGTCATGGCCGTACGGGTCCCTCCGTCCAGGGTGCCGTTACAGTTCCAGTTGTACAGTTCGAATCAACTAAAACAAAACTGTTCGCCAATCACGGGCCATCAGGGCCGGCGAAATTACCAGGTGGCCACCCTCCGGCGGTCTGGCCGGGCCACCACGACATTAGGTCCACCGATTTCCTTCACAGAATTACCTGGGCGGCTAGCAGAGCCGCCCCACGACATTGGGTCCACTGGGCTGCCTGCTCAGTTGGAGGGGTCCGGCTTCCCCCCTCTTACGGTACACGGGCTGGGACGTCAGCACGTAGTCGTTCAACCTGCGAGGCTTCACCACTTGCCGACCGCGGGTCGTCGTCGCGTGCGTGGGGGCTGCCTCACCCTCGATCACTTCCTCGCGTTCGTCCTCCACCTCGCTATCCGGCGTCCCCCGCGGTTCCAACTCGAATTCGGCCTGCCAGGCCGGCGGCCGGATGACGCGTCCACTCCGGCTCGTCTGGGGCTGGCCTATGGGTGGCTGCACGGCTACCGGGTGGGTCACGGCGTAAGGCCCCGCGTGAGCCGTTTCCGGCCCCTGCTGGTCGCCGCCGTCGTCACTGTCGCTCTCCGACGGTGTATCGTCGCCCTCCACGTCCAGCCGCGGATAACATGGTTTGACCCGGTCAACATGGACGACCTGTCGTCTCCCGTCATCACTCCGGATCCGGTAGGTAACGTCCGACAATGCCGCCTCCACCACAAACGGTCCCAGCCACCGGTCTCGAAGCTTCCGTATCTGTCCTGGCCGGGTCACTACGGTATGCAGATAGACCTGGTCTCCGGGGCCGAATCTTTGTGCCTTGGCCTTCAGGTTGTAGAGGCGCTTCTGCCGTCTCAGGGCCTTCCCACTGTTTTCACGCGCATCCTCATGGACGTCCACTAGGTGGTCACGAAGGTCCCCGACCCACGGCACGGGCTCCGTTCTCTCACCCGGGGGAGCCCCAACGGTCAGGTGAGCTGGTAGAGTCACCTCGCGCCCAAACGTCATCATATTCGGCGTATACCCCGTAGTCTCGTGTGCGGCCGCACGGTACGCCATCAGTGTCAGCGGAATATACACGTCCCAATCGTCGGGGTGGCGGGCAGCACTAGCATGAAGCATCTGACCCAGAGTCCTGTTGAACCTCTCGACTTGGCCGTTTGACTGCGGATGGTACGCCGTCGTCCGCGTCTTCCTCATGCCGAGGATCCGGCACATCCCCTCGAACACCTTGCTCTCAAAGTTCCGCCCCTGGTCCGAATGTATCAGGGAGGGGACACCGAACCGGCTGACGTACAAGTCAATCACAGCCTGCGCCACCGTCTCCGCTTCTTGGTCCGGAAGTGCCACAGCCTCCACCCACTTCGTGAAATAGTCACAGATAACCACAACATGCAGATTTCCTCTCGTCATCAGGGAGAGAGGACCCATCAAGTCCACGGCGATACGTTCTCCGGGGCATCCCGTCATCATCCCGCGGTGCTGTCCCCGGGGTTTCTTCCCGGCCTGCTTCCTCCGACTGCACGTGTCGCAGCTCCGGCACCACTGTCGAACGTCACGCTGCAGGCCAACCCAGGCGTACGCTTGTCGCACCTTCCTTAACGTCTTGAACACCCCCAGGTGTCCTCCAGTCGGGCTGTCATGACATTCCTTAAGTATCCTCTTCTGCAGGGCCCTCGGGACCACCAGTAACTTGGCCTTCTCCCGGCCTCGCAAGTCATACCAACGTCGCACCAGGAGGTCTCCTTCCAGGGCTAAGGCGTCGTAGGCTCCCCACAGCGCTTTCGTTACCCCGCTGTGTTGACAGACTAGGTCCCATCGAGGTCTGGTACCAGCCTTCACCCACTCAACCACCGGAAGTAGCTCGGGGTCTGCAGCCTGGGCCGCTGCAAAGTCCTCGTTGGGTGGAGATATGGTCACAGCCCGGGCCGCCGCCGTCTCCCCGTCTTCGGTCTCAGAGGAACGACCACACTGCTTGCACGGACGTCTGCTCATCGCGTCAGCATTCTGATGCTTACGGCCTGGTCGGTGGACGATGTCGAATTGATAGGTCGACAGAGCTTGGATCCACCTTGCGAGTTGCCCCTCCGGCTCTTTGAATCTCATGAGCCACCTCAAGGACCCGTGGTCGGTGCGCAGTAGGAACTTCTTCCCGTAGAGGTAGTGCCGCCACGACTTAATGAAGTGGACCACCGCCAGGAGTTCGCGCCTGGTCACGCAGTATGCCTTCTCAGCCTTGGTGAGTACCCTGCTGCCATAGGCCACCACCCGCTCCTGCCCGTCGATCTCTTGAGACAGAACGGCTCCGATGCCCCAGCCGCTGGCATCCGTGTCCAGGATAAACGGTTTGGACATGTCGGGCATGGCTAGGATGGGCGCCGCTATCATCTTCTCCTTCAGGGTCTCAAATGCGATCTGGCAATCGTCGGTCCACACGAAGCTCTTCTCCTTCTGGGTAAGCTGATGCAGGGGCGCTGCCACGGTCGCAAAGTCTTGGACGAACCTCCGGTAATAGCTACACAAGCCGAGGAAACTCCGTACCTCGGTCTGGGAGACTGGGGTGGGCCAGTCTCGCACGGCCTGGACCTTGGCCGGTTCCGTTTCGATCCCGGCGCCGGACACGACGTGTCCCAGGTAGGTGACTTTCCGGGCGCCAATGACACACTTGGAGGGTTTCAACTTAAGCCCGTGAAGTTGTAGTCTCTGGAACACCACCTCCAAGTTGGCCAGCATCTCAGTAAACGTCTTCCCGAACACGATGATATCGTCGAGGTAAATCAGGCACGTCTCGTAGTGCAGACCGGCCAATACTGCTTCCATCAGGCGTTCAAAGGTTCCTGGGGCGTTGCACAGCCCAAACGGCATAACGCGGAACTGGTACAGGCCCTTCCGGGTGGAAAACACGGACTTGCATCGATCTTCAGGCGCCAATTCGACTTGCCAGTACCCGGACATCAAATCAAGGGTAGACCACCACTGTGCCCCGTTCAGTGCGTCAAGACTGTCATCGATCCTCGGGAGAGGATATGCATCCTTCTCTGTGACGTCATTCAGTGCCCGGTAATCGACGCAGAATCTAGATTTCCCGTCCTTCTTCTTCACCAGGACGACAGGGGCCGACCACGGTCCCTCGGAGGGCTCGACCACACCTCGTCGTATCATCTCGTCAACCTGCTTGTCGATCTCCCATCTGGCATGAAGGGGCGGTCTCCTAGGTGGAATACGAATCGGGGGTGCACTCCCCGTCTTTATCTGATGCTGCACCCTGGTGGTACGTCCAAGGTCGTCATCATCGGCAGCGAACAACCCAGCGTGTCGACTCAGCATTTGTTCAACTTCCCTCAGCTGGACTGCACTCAGGCCATCCTTGGACTTCTCCAACGCCGGCCGCATATAGGCCGGCAGGGTCGTCGTCCGCGCCCTCGGCTCTGTAGGCTCTTCCGGAACATCACCTAGTGTGGACATACTACCACAGACGGTACCAGCGTGAAGGACTGTGGACTCATCGGAAGCGTTCAGCATACGAATAGGCACACTACCATCAGATGCAACTCGAGAGAGTGTTCTCGCCAGGACTAGGCCGGTCTTCTCGGTAAATGCGAGCTCCCCCTCTACTAGTCCAATCTCCCCCGGCGGTGCGTCTTCCACCCTGGCCGGGGCAAGCATCTGGGTTCTAGGCGGTATGGTGATGGTCTCAGCCAGGGCCAACCGGTAGCAATCGAAACTCCCCACGACCTCGCATTTCAGGTACTTGCCTCCCAGCTTCAATCGATGGCCTCTTGCGTCAAGTATACAGCCGTGGCGATACAGGAAGTCGTACCCCAAGATGGCGTCAATGGACAGATTTCCCACAACCAGCGTGTGCTTCCACACCGTCCCCTGGATCGATATCCTGAAGTCTCCCTCTCCGAGTAAAGGCATATGGGAACCGTCAGCTACCTTGATGGACTGGTACCGGGAGTCTCGAAGGGCTGGTTTCACATCTGGGTCCAGCTGTTCCCATATCCGGCGGCTGATCAAGGAGATAGATGCTCCGGAGTCCACACAGCACATCACCTTCACCGGTCCGATAGACGCGGGTAGGTATATCCCTGCTTCTCCCTGGTTATGAAGCGCAGGCTTGGGCCCCTGGGGCTTTGGTGGATTCCCGGGCCCGGGCGGTCGTCTCGGGGGCGGAGAGGGTGAACGTCTAGGGCACGCCGCTCTAAAATGGCCGTCTTCTCCGCACCTCCAACATCCCCGGCGTGGTTGTCTTCCCGTCCTCTGCCCCCGCCTTGAACTTGAGCGTCCCCGTCCTGGGAAGCGCCTCTTAAATTCTTCCATCAGGGTAGCAATCTCTGCTCGAAGTCGGGCCTGCGCGTCCTCCTCATCCTCCGGAACGTCAGCCGGGATGGCTTCTCCTGCAGCGGCTCTTGCCGTGGGATCAGGACGTCTCCGCTGGGCGTCTTGGAAGGCCTCTACTTCCACTGCTGCATGTACAGCCTCGTCTAGGGACTTCGGGCGGCACTGCCAGACTTTGAACCGTAAGTCTTCTTCAATTGCCTCAAAGAATTGGTCACGGGCCAGGGTGTCTTGGACCTCATCACCGGCGTCTGGGTAGGCCATCTGGCTGAGTCTCACCAGAGCTTGGCCCAGTTCGGGTAGACCTTCTCCCCTTCGTCGTCGCCTGGACTTCAGCTTGGACTTATACAGCTCCGTTTGGTTAGGAGGTGCGAAGCGTCTCTCCAAGGCATCACGTAGGCAGATGAAGTTTGCCTCCCCTGGTTTCATCTTCAGACTAGAGAGGACCTGTTGTGCTGGCCCTCGCAGGGATACGGCCAAGTGCTGTCCCTTCTCTTCCAGCGTCCACTGGTTTAAGGCTGCGCAATATTCAAAATGTACCAGATGATCTCTCCAGGGCGTACTTCCATCGTAGGTCGAAGCCTTAACCAACGTCTTACGGGAAACAGGGATGGTCGGGACTGTGGCTCCCCCACTGGTATCAGCCGCTGAATGGCGCCCTTCTGCGACCCGGTCGCAAATCGTCTGTTCCCGTACAGGCTGGTCTATGGGGGTTCTGGTAGTACCCTCTTCGGCCCTGGGCGTGGACGTGTGCGCTGGGGCTCCCATCGTCGTCTGATTGAAGGTCGCCCGCATCGTCTGCATCTCTGCCTGTAAGCTTTTGAGGCCCTCTAGTAGCACTCGGATAGTCGACGAAGTCTCAGTCTCGACGATGGCGGGCGTGGACAGCTCGGACGGTGCTTCTACCGGCCTCAAAGTGGCTGGAACAGGTATCCTCGATAGCCCTCTCCCCTGTAGGATAGCCCGTAGACCTGCCATGCCCGGACGTCTCGGTGTTGTCGCCGGGGAACTCATGGTTAATGGCGTTGTCGGCATGTCGTTGTCATCTCTAGTAGTCGGTTGTTCTCTTCTGTTGTAGATCAGGCCAGATCCCACCGCTGCCACCAGTTTTCTCCGTGTAACGTGTACGAGCAGGACCAGTCGTAGTGTTTAGAAGAAAACGAATCAATAACCGGGATTGCCCACTGGCATTCTGCCCGTCACCGTCGTTAACCCCTTCACTAGTAGAGATCCGGGGCTCGAAGAGATGATCACAACCCCACAAGGATGACTGACTCGAATGTAAAGGTCTATTATGGTATATTCTGCACAAGTAGTATACGCGGTTACAAATGATAGCGTAGAACCGCGTGGCTTAGACAGAATGTCTAAGGAGATGTAACGTTAAGATATTTACACATATGTACAGACACTAGGAGAGTGGTTGCAAATAATCTTGATGGATATATACACGTGATGTAAGAGGATGTGTGCACACAAGTTAACGGATACATACACTTGGGGTGTGCATGTAAGGTTCACGGATACATACACTTGGGGTGTGCATGTAAGGTTCACGGATACGTGCCCCTGAGAGAGTGTGTGCATATAGAGTTAACGTATCCCTAGTGTATATGGGGATAATAGAAGATGATGTGTGCAGTTTAAGCTTGATGTTATATGGTAATAATATATATATGAGAGTGTATGCATATCACTTTACAGTTAATATAGTGCTTTAATGCGCGATAAGGGCGGCCTGGCTGCTGGCCCTTCTCTTCTGGGGATAAGGGCGGCCTGGCTGCTGGCCCTTCTCTTCCGTCGTTGGAACGTTATGGATATAACGCTCTCTCCAGGGATGGCACCCAGTCGTTGGAACGTTAAGGATATAACGCTCTCTCCAGATACGTCGCCCAGTCGTTGAAACGTCACGGCCCGTTGGAACGTTACAGCGGTAACGCTCTCTCCAGATACGACACCCAGTCGTTGGAACGTCACGGCAGTGACGCTCTCTCCAGAGACGTGGCAACCCGGCGTGTACTTCACCCCCAGTCGTCGGAGCTTGACCGTAACTTGTCAGCTCACCAGTCTGCTTCCCGCACAGGTAAGTATAGCCCGGCGTCTCAACCCTTACGGCGGCTGCAACCCGTCTATAGCCCCGGCCTGTGACTACACACTTCACGACGATCTCTCAGGTAAGTATCACGCACCACTCAACTCTCAGGGACCGTCAGGACAATTACTCGGGTATATCATGTGCTATTACTATTTCATCTGGTACCGATGAAACATCGTACGGTACGTTCAGATTTCACGTCTAATCGACGTTTCAGAAATCTGTGCTGTGCCTGGGCTTGACTGTACAGTCTGTAAGCCTGTAGTTAGCGACCCTGCAGATTTCACGTCTAATCGACGTTTCAGAAATCTGCCTGTACTGTAAATCTTGTCTTCTCTTTACTGTCTGTAAATCTTGTTACCACTTTTACCTCGGTGAAAGGAAGCCCGTCTTCTGTAACGTGTGATAAATACACGTGTCCTACTGGAACCTGTATGTTTTGTTACTACTTTTACACCGGTAAAAGTGAGCCCACCTGTACCGGCCTTTATGCGTGATAAATACGCATGTTCTCCCCGTGGGACCCGTGGTCTGTGTTTCTTGATTTACGTGTGACAAATACACGTTTTCCTCTTGAAAGATCTGTGTTCTGTGTTTCTTGATTTACGTGTGACAAATACACGTTTTCCTCTTGAAAGATCTGTGTTCTGTGTTTCTTTGCGGTATAATTTGTGAGCTGTATGTCTGGGCTTGTACTGTACTGTTTATAATCTGTGTGTCTTTATTTTCCTGCATGTGTGATAAAGACACATGTCCTTCCAGGTGAATCTGTAAGCTGTATCTGTAACTTGTCTATGGCCAGCTATACGCCGTCTGTGTAAATGTCCGCGGCCTCTCCTGCTCTCAAAGCGCCCGGCCCGGTTTATCGATGTTTACCGATAAAAATGCCTCGCCCGCCGGAGTCTTGTCTCGCCCGCCGGCTGTAATACTGCGGCCGTCTCCGTCCCGTAAAGCGTTGCCCGGCTATCGCGACGAATAAACAGGCTCCACGGTACGTTGTAGGATTATGGCAGGGGGGAAACTTGGTTGATATATCCTTGTAGTTAGTGCAGTTGTATACTTCTGGGGAGGGAGGGAGTCTCCTGCCTATAGTCATACACCGCTACACGGTCAAGAAGATCAACAAATATTGTGGCTTAAGTCTCAGTGCAGCGAGATAGCACAGCAATATTGTCGAAATTATCAACCTACTGGTATAGACACTAAAGCCCTATTTTATACTGAAGTTAGAACATGCAAGTTGCCTAAATGTGCTACAGGCAAACGCATGTCTCGTTACAGTGTTATAGAATTCCCCAACTACATGTACATATAACACGCCCGTAAACGTGTTCCCTAAACTATAGTACAACCACAAACACGTTTCCACACTGAAAATGCCAGCCGGCAAATTCTCATTGGATTGGCGTGTTTTCACAGGTTACACTAACTACAGGATTATAATCTTTTAGATTCCCAGGCCAAAACCAACTGCGTTACGGCTCAACCGTAAATTATGCCAAAATCAATAAGTTACAGGCTGTACCTGACGTGCTTCTCCGGCCCTCAATTTCTCATCTGACCCCGATCTCTACGTCAGCTCAAGCTTATATATCCCTCCCGCTACTTCGTGACTCACGGCCAATCACAGTCGACGACATCAGCGCCCTCTTTCTTGTCACTTACACCACACTTCTCCGAACCGTTTATCTGGACCACGCTGAATGAATCTGGCTATGGAAGAACAAACCATAATTCATAACTAACGTAATCGTTAAATATCAGCTTCCAACTCGCTCTGGTAAGCGAGAAATACAGGGGAATGCGTTTCCGAGATCCTCCTTGCTCGATGTTGCCGACACGGGTCAAGGTCGTTCTCCCCACATTCCAGCGCAGTACACGGTCCTGATTCAAGCTGTTCTCTACACAAACGGGTAACCGTTACACAGTTATACAATCATCCATTATTAAACCATATAGACTGAATTTATATAACCTTTTCTCACAAATATCTGTGTTCGCAAATGTTTTACAATACCTGACCTAAAAGGTCATGAAATGGAATATCGGGAATAGCTTTGTCAAAACATACAGCACTGGAAATTAAAACACACCATAATATATATTTACATTCAAACGAGCATATATAGTCGCGGTTACCAGGCCAAACATGGTCTGGTAACATAGCACGTGACCACAACATGTTACAACTTAGCACAGTTTAGCCTTTGGCTTTGTTTCATAATGAATACAAATAATTCGACCCCTGTGGGGCATCAGTGTTGTGTATTAAAGTCACATGGCGAAAAGTCGGTCTAGCCCTCTAGTCTTAGTACCGCCTTTATAAAAGCCCTTCGAAAATGAACAATAAAGTCCGAAATGCTTCATGTACTGTGAATTAACTTATTTAGTTTATCGTCCGCCAAACGCCTTTGGGGAGAAAAAAATCTTATATTTGTCCATATTTTCAATACGTACATTTCGACTTTTATAATTATGTCTTTCTCTTTTATTCTGAGGTCCTCTATTTGACGCAGTCTGTTTTGTTGGTCCGGTCATATGTCCGCTTCTCCAGAAATTTTGTTTACAACACACAAACCGATTTGGAGTTTAACTCTGCTCAGCGTTGTTTGGTTCATTTAAGTTCCTTGTGTTTTTACCGACATGACCTTGTTTCTTTGCCGACCGTTTTGCTATTTCTGCATATGATGTTTTGTTTCCTGAATCCACATTATATATACAGCGACATTTAAGTTTGCATGCACAAATTACTGCGACAAGTATGCTGACTAAGAAGTCTACCTTTTCGTGAGAGTGTGGTGGCTAAGAAATCAATATTTCCCAATATGAATATTATATTATTTGAAGCTTTGTCTGATGGAACTATGAAGCATTTACCCTGGAGATTTGCCAGAACTTCTTGGGAACAGGTGTTTCTCAGTACTTGTTTTGCTTGGGGAAATGTAGATTCAACTTGTCCTCGCTTTGACGACTCCATAACATACTCTTCCAGTGCAGTCAGGACTCTCTTCTGGTCCGCCTTCAGGTTTATTTTTCTCGGCTGTCTATATTTAGGTCCCTTCCTAAGTGATGTTTTTAGATCCTCATCACTCCCTATATCAAGGTCAACAGTCACAATATGCTTGCATGGTGTGTAGAAATATTTCGATGATTCACAATCACAACTGTAGCCTCCAGAAGTTCCAACCAAACATCTTGACAGCATTAGAGTAATTCAATATTTTGGAGGCTATACATTTAGTATAGCTATATGAAATGCAAGGAGGTTCTGTGAACTTAAAATGGTTTGGTACAGCGCCGATCATTCAGGATGCGTGGTGAATTAATAATGCCTAGTCCTTTATCCAAGTAGTTGAGTTTCAAGAAAATCCAGTCTTGTGATGTTTCGATTATGTTCACTGGACGATACAATCGCTATATCTTAGCAAACTTTAGCGATTGTGGGTGGTATAATATTTCTTGAAGACACAGATCGTTGTATATATCTGACAATATGATATAAAAGTCTCAGATGTAGCGCATACAGGACTGCACGCAAGCGATGTATACTGTTGGGTGTGTTAGTTAAACCCATAAAATAATTTAAACCGATATGGCCGTGAATCAACGTTCTATTACACTTTCTCCAACCATGTCTGCGATGTCTCCGTTGGTAGTGTTTAAATAGCTGAGTTATATTGGATATATTTGAATGGCGGTTTGCAACGATGCCGAAAGCTTTGACATCATTTAAACCACACGGAGACACTGACCCAAGCTCCACCATCCAGAACAGTTTTCTCTCTCGGATGTTTCTCTCAAATCCAAAGGGGGAATCCTTGGTAGATGGGTAGACTATGTCTATAATCTTGATACTGAAGCTGTCCTAGCCAGGGTCGGGACCAGCAAAATGTTTTCTTATAACCAATTGCTTTTGCCTAATGGATTTTCTATGACCGTTCTCCCTCAGATAGAGTTTTTGTGTGGTCTTGCCAACATACCGTTTGCCACACTTCTAACAGGAAACTAAATAAACACAGTTTGCAAGTAGAACAACTGAGATCAACGCAAGAATTAACAGAAAATGACTTACCGGTTAACGTGGAAGTAAATGAAGATTGGACACGTGACACACCCCTAGTGGCTACACTTGGAAATCCTAAACGCTTGATGATTGTTTAGCACCAAATTATCTCTGTAATAACACAGAGAATTTGGTGCTAAACCATCATCAAGCGTAATTTTACAAGGTTTGGTGGCATGACCTTGTTTTGTTGTTCCAAATATATCTGTCATTTGAATTGAAAAAGGTCTTAGTGCATTTCGAATTATTAGAGATTCGGCCGAGGAACCTGCACTAAGGTTCCTAGGATCTGTCTTACCATTATTTCCTTTGTTTGAATTTAGGATGTTCAGGGGCCCGGCCTCGGGGACAACTTGTTCACCACCAGAATCCAGGTATACACGGGTTTAAAATACAAGCGTTTAGTCAATTATTCAATATACAGCCGTCGTCCATTAAAGAATTTTCGCGTCCATAATCCAAAGACCTAATTCTTATAATAGCAGTAAAAACAAATTAAAAGGATAAATCATAGAATACATAAAACAAGAAAATTTCCTGCTAGACAGAAGCGGTCAACAGTTTTCAATGAAGCCAGCAACATATCATGATGTTCCAAAAATATCAAACCCGTATCGCTGATCTGTATTCTTAATCCATATGATATACCTTATCTAGAGTATGATGTATCTCAGTCACCCTTTCAGTGTGGCTGTTCATATGAACACTATGTGAATCTTGAAATATATAGGTTCACACGGCCCCCAGCCCCGGGTTAAGCGGAATTAGACACAAATTACAAAACGTACCGCGATGGATCTTGCACGATGAGTTCGTATTTTGCTATCAGGTTGCGATATATATCGCCAAATTTGAGAAACTTCGAGTGGAGGCGCTAGATAAGTCTAAGCGACGAAAAGATTGTGCAGATTACATGTAGGTCAAATATGCCCACGATTTGACTGCAGGAATGGTAAGGTGTAATAAGCCATTTGTCATGGTTTGTACGCGGAAATGGAAATGACCTCAATACGTCACGCTTGCGTGATGTAGCGACGCTCACGCATCTGAATACTGAACAGCTGCAGTCGTCGAATCAGGTCAAGATTAACAGTGACAGAGTAGACACCTAGATAGAACCCCAGTGTACGAGTTGTCACAGCGACACAGCTCACCGATTACCAATATACGAGTTGTCAGAGCATTTCCATCATAGCTGTCTAGATTTGTATCTAATACCGCTTATGCCGGTGCTAAGGGCCGTGTGGTCATGTCTTTCAAGTTGCCACATGAACAGGTATTCTGCTGGTGGACGTTGCGTCCCCGAGGCTCGCCCCCTATACAGACCTTTTGGTCTTTCATATATGTTGGCATTTGTGGGAAGTTGATGCTGGGTCGACATCGGGCCTTACAGACTAGTCTTTTGTGTTTCAATGCCGTCATTTTCATCTGACGACGATACAGCTCACCAATCCCCAGTGTACGAGTTGTCGCAGCCACACAGCTCACCAATTACCAACATACGAGTTGTCCGAGCATTTACATCATAGCTGTCTAGATTTGTATCTAATGCCACTTATGCCGGTGTTAGGGGCCATGTGGTCATGTCATTCAAGTTGCCACATGAACAGGTACAATAAAAGCGTACCTGAGATACAACACATATCACGAATCGTTAGATTCTTGGTATGTGCTTTAGAATAGGTTAACCAGAAGACTACACTGTGAAGTCATGTGACTCTGTCAGTATGTTGGCACCTCTTCCCACTTCCCTTATACGAGTTGTGATTACACGTGTACACGCTTGTCAACACGGTCGTCGAATCCTATACCGTTTACTGTTAATATCAATTTATCCCATCTAACCTTGAATAGTGGACACAAGTTTAGCTATATGTGATCGGATGCGTTTTATGTTGAGCCTGATATAACATATATCGCATTTTTATTAATTTCATCGTGAAATGTTGGACCAGAAATAGTGTACTTATTTTCAAAACAATCGGTGGACACCAAACCATGGGCTAGCCATGTTCCTGTTTGACAGGCATGTACTCTGATCTTTCTGACGTCATCGAGCATTCAAAGCATACAGTATTTAAAGCTTCCTTTCCTGAGACTCAAATTTAATGAAAGCATTCAGGATAGACTTATTACAAAAAGCTGGTGAGCTCTCTGATCGTCTCTTCGGATTGGGTTAAATAGGTATAATGAAATTATGAAATATTTTCAGGATAGGGAGAGAGAGAGCGCCTCCCGTTTACTAACTACTAATATAAGCGTGACATTAGTCTTCTTTCAATGGGGCTTTTGTCACATACCGCGGCCTACGATACAATCTCCTAAAGATTCCGCCATTTTTAAATTTGCGATTAGAATGTTCAAAAATCAAATCGCGTTCTGGGACAATTCAGGTTGAAATCACGTAATTTAAGTTAAGCGCACCAAAATTGCCGAAACAAAACGGCTCTGCCTCGCGAAACACTAATGCTACAAAAAGTCCTGATCATGTGGGTTAAATATGTGGTCAGTCCAGAAGAATACTAATGGATTAAAGCTATGAATATAGGGTTTCTCGTCTATTCCATTAGCTCAGATTGAGTCCAGTGAGACATTTTCTCCAATAAAACAAATCACTGTGGAATGACTGTGAGCTAATGTAGCTTCATTGACAAGAAAAACACTTTTACCTTAGATATGATATATCATAGCGGTACATTAGTAGTGCTGTCCGTACTAAGTCAAACAATATAAACTTATGATTCATTATTTCGGAGATAAGGAAGCAAAGTTGAATGCCCACTGCCTCTTCTACTAAGGGCTTGACCTCTGTAAAACTCATTATGACTGTTGTTTTGTGACTTGCGAACATGCCGGAGAATAAAGCGCTTGGTCGACGTCGGGCCTCACAGGTATCTGTAAGAACTTGCCTTCTATAAATAGTCATTTGGGCCGTTTATTATTCATTTATCCATCATGCCGTTAATGTGAACAAAAATATAAGCGAACGATCGAACCCTAGTGAGAAAATGACGTCACTATGACGCCCTCGATGCTTCCCTCTTGATTTTTGTATTTTTGCTAGAGCTTGATTCAATGGTATAGTGCGGTAGGTGTCAGCTCCCTAGTCTTAGGGATGATAAAAATAAAAATACTTAGGGCACCGGAATCATCCCGGTCCCCAGACTGGAGTACACCCCAAATCGCTAAGGCCCATAGGGTAAATACACAAGCTATTGCAGTCGTGTCTGCATCCGTATAATGAACAGCAGTAAATCTACAGCAAATTTAAGGTTCAAATAAAATTGTTCAGAATTGAAATCCCTATTAAATGCGGAAAGAATTTAGAGAAGTAAGGATTGAACATTTTATTAAGGTAATTTATCTGGAACTCGTACACCTTTCTCTGGAATGGCTAACTGGATAAGTCTGATAACGAACCGCGTTAATAAGTGACTTGACGATTCTAGCCTGGCCGTGATCAAGAGAAGTGGGTTAAGACCTACTTGTACTTGTCGGTTGATAGTTCCAGTGTAATGATCCAATTGATATGCTGATATTTCCGGTATCCTCGTTAGAAGACGCTATATGGTTGATTTAACTACTGCTATAACATTATACAGCACCTGTGTCAGCTTAAATTACTAGGGATATCTCTATCTCGACACTAATGTATTTGAAGAGAGACGGGCAAAGCGGTCGATTTTCGAGCGTTGTTCATTACCGCCTGGATGTTTTAGCATTAAAGGCTCTTTCGGCCTACAATGCATCTTTCTCGAGGATTTTAGTTGGCTGTTATAATTTATCGTTCCAACTTATTCTTTAAGAATGATGGTTCCTTAGAAGTTATCATTGCATTCGGATGTAGCCAATCGTCGCACTTG
Source organism: Hanleya hanleyi (assembly GCA_036873755.1). Lineage (NCBI taxonomy): Eukaryota > Metazoa > Mollusca > Polyplacophora > Lepidopleurida > Hanleyidae > Hanleya > Hanleya hanleyi. The sequence continues at coordinate 92,762 of JAVTVY010046235.1, read as the reverse complement.
ACAAAACCTCCGTTCATGGTTGAACTATCTTATTCCTATAACAGCATTAACACTGAGAACACAGCAAGCATAATGCCCACATTTAGATACACGAGAGAGACCAAAAAACAGTGAGCAGTTCCCAGGTATGTCAGGCAATAACCACGGCATTCCAGGGTCGTATTTATCCAATACTTGATTTCTAGAGTACTAATCAGCTTACGCTTCAGATGTTCATGTGATGATGACAATGTCGTATAATATGCTATCCACGCGACCCCTATCCGTGGTTTGCGAAGAATGATAAATAACCTACAAAAGCATTAAAAATCAGACCATTCCTCATGTCAGCATGATTTAATTTGTGCCACCTTGTCAGCCATATCCACTGCAGTTAGCATTAAGCAAATAGTGAGTGAGTGAGCAGCATTTAATTGTCATTTCACGACAGTGTCTGTTTGTGACAGCCCACGTGATTGCTCTCAGTCCCCATTATCTTGCACACTGAACAGCCCAGCCAGTACAATATACAAATAGTTTCAGAGAAGACTTCAGCGTATACGTTGTAGCATCAGGAGTTTGTTGGGTACAGTTTCTTAGAAGTTCTCATATTTCTTTAAAATCTCTTAGTTTACAATAAAAATTAGCATGCATCAAGGGTATTTTGTTTTATAAATTCATTTCATTGTGAGACAACCGTACATGTATAGAAACTGAAGCAAATAATACAACATCTTAACATTTTTTAAATTATAAAAGCTTTTATCCATGCTTTGGGCAAATGTTTCTCAAGTTATACATTAAACAAATTCTATCACCTAAAAACATTATACTTCGTGGAATATTTCTTTCCATGCGTCTAAGTTTATACAGGAAAATATCTACGGTATTTCTGACCAAACTATCAATTAAAGTACACAAATTTGTCTATTTATTTGCAGATGTACCGAAAAAAGTGCATATTGCAATATATCTAAAATGAGGTATGATACCAAATCGAATTTCTGGTGAATCTTTTTTATGCGTCCGACTTTATAACCTCGTGGCGCCATCTGTTGGCCAATCGGTGGACTGAGATTCCCGGGATCATCATGTCTGCATGATCACCAACGTGGGAATCTGTAAGCTGGACATATAATCACAGATGATAATATCCGCTATAACCAACACTACCGCGAGATTATTGCAGCCCCTGAAAATTCCAAAAGAGCCATTATTCAGGAAAGAAACATCCATTATTAACTGAGAACTCGATATAATTATATTTCAAAATTAGTTTCGTAATGAAGGGTGCGCTTTCCGCTGAGAGATACGGAGTAATATTATGCGTACACAGGGGAAAAATTTGGCTCGAAGAGATACTCCATATATCGGAAGACAACAATCATGTTTTATTGCGATATAAAAGTCGTTCTGGTGAATTGAAATTGATACTATCTTACTTGATACTCTTAGTGGACAGCGTTTGGTATTCTTCGGGTGAATTACCCCTCATTCATAGCTCTGCCTTCAATTACAACACATATAAGGGAAGTGGGAAGTACCGGCATATTGACAGTGCAACATGACTTCACAGTATAGTCTTCTGGTTAATCTATTCTAAAGCACCTACCAAGAATCTAACGATTCGGGATATGTGTTTTATCTCAGGTGCGGTTTTATTGTACCTGTTCATGTGGCAACTTGGATGATATGACCACACAGCCCCTGGCACCGGCATAAACGGTAATAGATACAAATCTAGAGAGCTATGATGGAAATGCTCTGACAACTCGTATATTGGTAATTGGTGAACTATTTCGCTGTGACAACTCGTACACTGGGGATTGGTGAGCTGTGCCGTCGTCAGATGAAAATGACGACATTTAACACAAAATACTAGTCTGTAAGGCTAGATGTAGACCCAGCGTCAACTTCCCACAATGCCAACATATATCAAAGACCAAAGGGTGATTACAGGGCCTCGGAGACGAAACGTCCACCAGTAGAATCTCGCCATATACAGGTAACAATTACAACACATATAAGGGAAGTGGGAAGAGGTGCCGACATACTGCCAGAGCTACATGACTTCTCAGTATAGTCTTCCGGTTAACCTGTTCTAAGGCAAATACCAAGAATCTAACGATTCGTGATATGTGTTGTATCTCAGGTACGGTTTTATTTACCTGTTCATGTGGCGACTTGGATGATATGACCACACTGCCCCTGGCACCGGCATAAACGGTAATAGATACAAATCTAGAGAGCTATGATGGAAATGCTCTGACAACTCGTATATTGGTAATTGGTGAACTATGTCGCTGTGACAACTGGTACACTGGGGATTGGTGAGCTGTGCCGTCGTCAGATGAAAATGACGGCATTTAACACAAAATACTAGTCTGTAAGGCTAGATGTAGACCCAGCGTCAACTTCCCACAATGCCAACATATATCAAAGACCAAAAGGTGTTTACAGGGCCTCGGAGACGAAACGTCCACCAGTAGAATCTCGCCATATAGAGGTAACAATTACAACACATATAAGGGAAGTGGGAAGAGGTGCCGACATACTGCCAGAGCTACATGACTTCTCAGTATAGTCTTCCGGTTAACCTGTTCTAAAGCAAATACCAAGAATCTAACGATTCGTGATATGTGTTGTATCTCAGGTACGGTTTTATTGTACCTGTTCATGTGGCGACTTGGATGACACGACCACACAGCCCCTAGCACCGGCATAAACGGTAATAGATAGCGGTAATAGGTAAATGAATAATCAAGTCTTAATTGAGGCGAAAGATGCAGTGCCCACAGTATCAATCAATTCATTCGGCAACATCTTACTTAGGGAAGATGTTTGTGGATGTAAAGCAACCTCGTATCAGTTTTATTCCAAAATATTTTTATTCAACAAAATATTGGCAATAACGAGAATGTTCTGGTGATGGGATCGGGATGAATGGAATTTGTATCCGCGGCTACGGTCATTTCATCAATTATTACTAGGATTTAAACAGCAAAAAGGGGAAACGCCATAAAAATATTCTTGTGCGGCGGAAAATTCCACCAGATGGTAATGGAGATCTAGGAAACCAATTTTTTAACATGAAAGATCAACTGAAAATAATCAATTCCGTCATTCCGGAGCCAACTTCTAGAAATACGATTTTCAATATTCAACAACAACTCTTGGCATTGAACAATACCTACTATTGTTATGCATGTGAAGGGATTGCATTTCACTCGATACGATAATCGAAGCACAGATAACTGAACCACCCCATACATCAAATGCAGGTTTCGCTCTAATAGTTGATGCGTCGGTGAATTAATTTGCCATTTAAAAATTGTAAACTATAGCAGATGAACGTATTTCCGGCGTATGAATTGAGATCTGTTATCTTTAGAACGATTCATAAATCTCTCTAAACCGATTTTATTTTCAGCCACGAATGCTCTTTGTAACGAGCTCTAAAATATGACAGTATATATCCCATGCGAAATCCTAGAAAGTGGATTGATGTTTGAAGTGTTATCGAGAAAGTTGTTGGCATTTACCGTTCGTCATTGTCTTCTAGTATTCTCATAAACTATCATCGTGTATGTGTCTCGCATAATATATGCCCCAAACACGGGATATTTTCTTTCTGTAGGGAAGGGAGCCGTCTATATTGATTCAGGTTCACGGGGTAATAAACATCAATGCACACCTGTTTAGTTCAAGTCAACTGTACTATAGAAATACGTGAGCGAAACATAGTTAAAATTAGCAAGAGTTCGGTATTCTTAGCGAGGTAGAGCATTCCGTCACTCTATTTTCATTTTGCGAGATAAAAGGCTGGCATATAGGATCGATGTAAAGCTTTCCATCTTTATTTAGTGTCAGATTTGCAAGATGAATAGCTGCAAGACGGAAGAGATTTCCAGATTTCCATCTTCCTACTTTGCGAGATCAGTAAGTTTCCAGGTAGCATTTTCATTTTTTCTTACAAGACAAGTAAACCATGCCATTATGTTGATCTTGTATGAGTTTTAGGGTATAAGACATGGTGATCAGTCCAATTGGCTACAATGCGCCTTGGCGACTTCAGCGCCGAAAACGATTAAAAGCCTTTTTTTGATGACCCACCTCCGTCATCTTAAATTTACTCATGATCACGAACACTGCTAAGGGTGCAGACTGTGCTACCAAAAGACCGAAATTCCTAATAATACACACGAAATACAAACACTGGTTGCAAACAGAGATATTAGATTACTCTATAACTAATAATTTATTCAACTATACTGGGTTATTTGCCAAGTGGAGGAGGGTTTTGAACAGTTTAATACATCCAGTCATTAATGCAGCAATGCAATGCCCGCTCGACAGCTAGCAAACATATGCTCAAGATTCAAACCTTTATCCACATTTGAAATCTAGCATATACACAGTATTCGTTGGATTTGTTTTACTGTAAATTGTTCCATTCGGAAAAACTATTAATGATTAGATCAGTATCCATTTCTCTCTTTCACTTGAGCCAACAGATGACGCTCATCATTTCGATTCTACTGATCTTCGCTTCGGATGGATGCGATTCGACAACGGCGGGGGTGGCGACCATTCTTCATTCCACCTTCAACGCCTTGCCATGGGTTTCTCTTTGGACGACAATTGTAGAACTGAAAAAAAAAACACATACAAGATGGTTTTCAACAAGAGAGAACCTGTCAAAAAGTGTTCAACGATGCTAGCAAGACGTGATGATGGTCTGTATATAAAATCCTGATCAATGACCATTGTTCTTTGTCCAAATCAATTTCGACGTCGTTTTCCAGAGTATGAAACTCAGACTCTGGTTGAGTGTGACTGAGGGCGTAACACTGAACCTTACATTGGCCACCCGCCGTGTGTTGTACTTTGTGTATATACGGGGCTCGTGATTTATTGTGCAATTCGATATTTCGTTCTACACACCCATTATATATCCAAAGCAGACAGAACATTCGTCGTAATTCGTATTAGTTGAGTGGAGACATTAACACAAATGCTGTTTTAATTCCGCATTTAAGCGACGATGAATTCAGACGTACAAATTTAGACTTCAAATCTTCAGCTACTTCAGCCAAAGGAACTAAAATAGATTCACAAGTCAAATGTTCTATATTGATATAAAACAGCGCCACCACATGGTAGTAGGAGAAGTAATGTCTCGTTGAAAAACACGTAAGTCTACCGCATTAGCATTACCATTGCGCGAATCCATAAAGATCGATTCAGTTTTATTCGGTTTACTATAAAATAAGCGCCTGTAAATTAATTATTGTTGGAATATGACATCCAGACGAGTGGTGACTGGCTTATCGAATCATTTGCGAATATTTGTAACTCGCGGTTCAGCGTCTCGTTCACTTACATTATTTAGATTTGATTGCTTCTGCTGTACTAAAAAGAAAACAATCTGATTGTGACACACACGTAACAGATTTCCCTGTAATTCTTTCTATTTTCTGCAAAAAAATGCATGTCAGCTAAAAATAAAGCATTCTATCAAAATGATTGTTTCTTTTCTTGATGTTTTTCATTTCACACCCATCCACCATTGGCAAATATTGAATTGAAAGAAACTTAACGCAGAAATATATCTGGAAAATTTGCGACGAGATACACACTGAGAATAATTACGTAAACAGGCGCCTATCTCCAAATTGTAAGTCTGGTATAACCGTCGATTAAGCTTTAGCTGCATTATTTTTTACTGTAATACAAGCATAACCATCCGATGTTTCACTCATGTATTTTTTATATCCAGTACGATCTTGCTATTGTGCTCTTGGCCGTCTCTGATCCCCCGAGTGTGTGTCTAGTCTGTTTGGTTGGGCGTGGTTCATAGCGTGACACTGAACCTGAATTGACCAGCGGCCATGTGTGGTGCTAAGCGTGGGTACGGTGCTCATGATTTATTGTGCTATTCTATATTTCATTCAACCCTCCCATTGTATCCAAAGCAGTCAAAACATTAGTCGTATTTCTTACAAGTCGAGTGGAGATATTAATACTAGAAAGTATTCAAGATAATCATTTAAGCGACGATGGATTCAAACCTACAAAAATAGGCTGTAAATCTCGAGATAAACAACCCTCTCGGGAACTAAGATAGATTCACATCACAAACTTCTTATATTCATATAAAATATTGCCACCACATGTCTTAGGAGAATTAATCCCTCGTTATAATACATGTGAGTATAACGATCGATTAATTCAATCCACGTTTAGTCATACATCTTGTATTGCCCATATCTAATTATTGTTGGAATATGACATCCAGACAAGTGGTGACTGGCTCGTAAATTCATTTGTCAATAATTTTAACAATCGTTTCATCGTTTCCTTCACTTACAACATCCAGACTCGATTTGTTTCCATTGCACAAAAGAGAAACAATCTGATCAATCGACGACGAAACCGATTTCCCATAAATGATTTCTATTTTCAGCAAAAACACTGTTCATCTCAGCTAAAAATAAAACTTATTCTATGATTTTCTGTCCAAATCATTGTTTCTTTTCTTTATGTTTTTCAGGTCACACCCATCCATCATTCGCATCTATTGTATTAAATAAAACCTTAAAATAATATGTCTCAGTATGAATTAGCGACCGTCATATTCCGCACAGTGAGAATAATTAGACAAACAAGCTCCTATATCCAGATATATAACGCTCTTATATCATAACCACCGAGTAACTTCCAGTTACATTACGCATCGCTGCACAAGTTTGAAATCCTGGACGATCTGACTCTAATGTTAGTCCCCGTCTCTGTCCGCTCGTTTGTCAGATCTCATATTACAGCTTCATTATTGGTCAGAATGTCATGCAACTTCGCCAGGACAATATTGGGTCAATGTGAGTTACCTAAAAGCTAAACAAAAATCATAAGAGGCCTTTGACGCACATTCGGGATTGGGTTTGTTTTTGCGGGGGGAGGGATGGAAGAAAGACGACATAGCTATTGAGTTAGGCAAAGTGATATATATATATATATATGTCCACGGAGAACAGGGAATATAAAATGTACATATGGATAGTGAAAACGTTTATATTCTATCAGTCCCATCGCAATGTATTAAGAATGGTGTCAGCGGCGATGCCAGGATGGGGGTAGGATGATGAATCTAAAGCGCATCCAATGCGCAATAGGGATGTGCGGTCACCAGGGGTGAGCTAAATGACCACGACATGCGTCTCCCATTGGAGGGCCAGAAACTTTGTTTTTACGCAGTGACATAAAACCGAGAAAATATCATGCAGGCCGTTTAACGCCCACTGGGGTCGGGCAAAGGAAATCTACATTTACATGTTCAAGTCTATTTTGTCGTCATTGAAATATGTCCAATACCACATCGAAGCAGATCATGGGCGATCAATAAGATAAAATCTCGATCTTCATAACTTAACATGTATATACATGTACCCTTATCTAGTATTAGTGGTTGTCATAGACATGTGGACTGCTCGCTGCTCATGGCACCTGTGATCGATCCCTTCACAATAACGTGTTTGGCTATCCGTTATTTTGTTGACAGTCATATCCAGGAATATTATCGAGATGTGTATATATAAGGGTAGTCAAATAACGACTTTCAGTGTTTAGCAGTTCTCAAGCATCAGGTTCAGGATCAACACAACAACACTAAACTGTTCAAATAGTTCAATATTTCTAGGTTAACTATGTACTTTGCCAAGAGAGCCAATGTTGCTGAACATAATTCAGTTGCATTTACGAGAATTGCCGATGGCTACTGCTCATTTATTGCCTGATCGAGTGAAGTTAACACCAAGAGGGCTGATCTGTGGTTAACCGCTTGGAAGTTTTCATTGAGAGTCCAATGCCAATTACACATATTGACACTAAAGTCTGTCAGCATCTTCTCACTGAGATATGAATTTCACTTATAACTTCATCTATTTTTTCATCCTTGGACTGACGTCTTCTAAAGTTTTAGAACAAATAGAGAGATTACTATTATAGTAATGGCAGTTTTCATCCGATCGAAGCGAGATGAAACGAGAAGCTTTAGATAGTATGTTACCCCAAATTATTCGGTCATTCAAACTTGTTTGTCCTTTAAATCAACACACGTCCATCTTTGATCTGGATTCCCTGCTCTCATAAAAAAATCGCAATGCCTTCTAATTAAACTTAAACTGTAACTTTGGGGAAACATTAATATTGCCAATGATTTTGCCTGTTACGTCAAGTCAAGTTCGTCCTTGGTAAGCCATCCGACGAGTCCTCATCATAATTTCGTGATGAATGCCTCAAGTAAATATTTATTGAAACCGCCTCGATTTTGGCAATAGCAAAATTAAAATAACCCACATGGAAAATTATTCGTGATAACATGTGCAACATCATGTCATTGCGTTTTTTACATGTGTATTTCACAAACGAAGTTTGTATCTACCTAGAAGCCTCCGTCTATTCCTGTATTCATCCCCTTACACAACAGATACTTATAAACAAACATCACGCCGTGTCCGTATGGAACTAAGAATAGCTAATCATTTCCATAATAAGAAGTTAATTCACGGATTTTTGTTGTTGTATTCCCTCTTCACAGAAATAAACTGACGAGAATCGAAATGATTTTAGAGTTTAACCCTGTCTGTATGGACGACTTGAGATGTACCTTGGGCTAACAGCCCCCTGTACAGACGTTTTGGTCTTTGATATATGTTGGCATGTGTGGAAAGTTGATGCTGGGTCGACATCGGGAATTACAGACTAGTCCTTTGTGTTAAAATTCGGTCATTTTGATCTGACGACGATACAGCTCACCAATCTCAATTTGACGAGCTGTCACAGCGAAACAGCTCACCAATTACCAATATACGAGTTGTCAGAGCATTTCCATCATAGGTCTCTAGATTTGTACATATTACCGCTTATGCCGGTGCTAGGGGCCGTGTGGTCATATCAGCCAAGTTTCCACATCAACAGGTACAATTAAAGCGCACCTGAGATACAACACATACCACAAATCGTTAGATTCTTGACATGTGCTTTAGGATAGGCTAACACGAAGTCTATTCTGTGAAGTCACGTGGCTCTGTCAGTATGTCGCCATCTCTTCTCGCTTCCATTATATGTGTTGTAACTTTAACCTGTGTATGGCGAGATTCTGTTGGTGGAGGTTTGTCCCCGAGGCCCGCCACCTGTACAGACCCTTTGGACTTCGTTGGCATTTGTGGGAAGTCGACATCGGGCCTTACAGACTAGTCTTATGTGTTAAATTCCGTCATTTTCATCTGACGACGATACAGCTCGCCAATCCCCAGTGTACGAGTTGTCACAGCGAAACAGCTCACCAGTTAACCATATACGAGTTGTCAGAGCATTTCCATAATAGCTCTCTAGGTTTGTATATAATACCGCTTATGCCGGTGCTAGGGGCCGTGTGGTCATATCATCCAAATTGGCGCATGAACAGATACAATAAAATCGTACCTGAGATACAACACATATAGCGAATCGTTAGATTCTTGGTATGTGCTTGAGAATAGGCTATCCGGAAGACTACGGTGAAGTCATGTGGCTCTGTCAGTATATCGGCACCTCTTCCCACTACCCTTATATGTGTTGTAATTTTTGCTTGTATATGGCGAGATTCTGCTGGTGGACGTTTCGTCTCCGAGGCCCGCCCCCTGTATAGACATTTGGCCTTTGATATATGTTGGCATTTGTGGGAAGTTGATGCTGGGTCGACATCGGGCCTTTCAGACTTGTCTCTTGTGTTAAATTTTGTCATATCCATCTGACAACGATACAGCTCAACAATCCCATGTGTACGAGTTGTCACAGCAAAACAGCTCACCAATTACCAACATTCGAGTTGTCATAGCATTTCCATCATAGCTCTCTAGATTTGTATCTAATACCGCTTATGTGGTGCTAGGGGCCGTGTGGTCATATCATCAAAGTTGCCACATGAACAGGTACAATACAATCGTACCTGATATACAACACATACCACGAATCGTTAGATTCTTGGTATGTGCTTTAGAATAGGCTCTGTCATGTGGCTCTGTCAGTATATCGGCTCCTCTTCCCACTTCCCTTATATGTGTTGTAAGTTTTACCTGTATATGGCGAGATTCTGCTGGTGGACGCTCCCTCTCCGAGGCCCGCCCCCTGTACAGACCTTTTTTGTCTTTGATATATGTTGCCATTTGTGGGAAGTTGATGCTGGGTCGATATCGGGCCCTAGAAACTAGTCTTTTGTGTTAAATTCCTTCATTTTCATTTGACGACGATACAGCTCATCCGTCCCCAGTGTACGAGTTGTCACAGCGGAACAATTCATCAATTACCAATATAGGAGTTGTCAGAGAATTTCCATCATAGCTCTCTAGATTTGTATCTAATACCGCTTATGCCGGAGCTAGGGGCCGTGTGGTCATCATATCATCCAAATTGCTACATGAACAGGTACAATAAAAGCGTACCTGAGATGCAACACATATCACGAATCGTTAGATTCTTGGTATGTGCTTTATAATAGGTTAACCGGAAGACTATACTGTGAAGTCATGTGGCTCTGTCAGTGTGTCGGCACCACTTTCCACTTTCCTTATATGTGTTTAAGTTTTACCTGTATATGGCGAGATTCTGCTGATGGACGTTTCGCCCCCGAGGCCCACCCCCTGTAGGCTACAGACATTTTGGTCTTTGACATATGTCGCCATTTGTGGGAAGTTGATGCTGGGTCGACATCGGGCCTTACAGACTAATCATTTGTGTTAAATTTTGTCAATTTTATCTGACAACGATACAGCTCACCAATACCCAGTGCACGAGTAGTCACAGCGAAACAGTTCACCAATTACCAATATACGACTTGTCAGAGCATTTCCATCATAGCTCTCTAGATTTGTATCTAATACCGCTTACGCCGGTACTAGGGGCCGTCTGGTCATATCATCCAAGTTGCTACATGAACAGATACAATAAAGGCGTACCTGAGATGCAACACATATCACCAATCGTTAGATTCTTGGTATGCGGTTTAGAACAGGTTAACCGGAAGACTATACTGTGAAGTCATGTGGCTCTGTCAGCATGTCGGCTCCTCTTCCCACTTCCCTTATATGTGTTGTGAGTTTTACCTGTATATGGCGAGATTCTGTTGATGGACGTTTCGTCTCCGAGGCCCGCCCCCTGTACAGACTTTTTGGTCTTTGATATATGTTGCCATTTGTGGGAAGTTGATGCCGGGTCGACATCGGGCCCTAGAAACTAGCCTTTTGTGTTAAATTCCTTCATTTTCATCTGACGACGATACTGCTCACCAATCCCCAGTGCATGAGTTGTCACAGCGAAACAGTTCACCAATTACCAATATTGGAATTGTCAGAGCATTTCCATCATAGCTCTCTAGATTTGTATCTAATACCGCTTATGCCGGTGATAGGGGCCGTGTGGTCATCATATCATCCAAATTGCTACATGAACAGGTACAATAAAAGCGTACCTCAGATGCAACACACATCACGAATCGTTAAATTCTTGGTATGTGCTTTATTATAGGTTAACCGGAAGACTATACTGTGAAGTCATGTGGCTGTGCCAGTGTGTCGGCACCACTTCCAACTTCCCTGATATGTGCTGTAATTTTTACCTGTATATGGCTAGATTCTGCTGGTGGACGTTTCGTCCGCGAGGCCCGCCCCCTGAACAGACCTTTTGGTCTTTAATATATGTTGCCATTTGTGGGAAGTTGATGCTGGGTCGACATCGGGCCCTAGAAACTAATCTTTTGTGTTAAATTCGTTCATTTTCATCTGACGACGATACTGCTCACCCGTCCCCAGTGTACGAGTTGTCACAGCGAAACAGTTCACCAATTACCAAAAAAAGGAGTTGTCAGAGAATTTCCATCATAGCTCTCTAGATGTGTATCTAATACCGCTTATGCCGGAGCTAGGGGCCGTGTGGTCATCATATCATCCAAATTGCTACATGAACAGGTACAATAAAAGCGTACCGGAGATGCAACACACATCACGAATCGTTAGATTCTTGGTGTGTGCTTTATTATAGGTTAACCGGAAGACTGTACTGTGAAGTCATGTGGCTGTGCCTGTGTGTCGGCACCACTTCCCACTTCCCTGATATGTGCTGTAAATTTTACATGTATATGGCGAGATTCTGCTGGTGGACGTTTCGTCCCCGAGGCCCACCCCTTGTACAGACATTTTGGTCTTTGACATATTGTGAAATGTCGATTCTGGACCACAATATAAAATGTATCAATTCTGACTTTCCATTTACCAATTGTATGTGAATCGTGTGTGCATGCAAACCTTGGTATTATGATGTGTAGTGACAAACCTATTTCCGGAATGTTATTCCATGACCCTTCAGGTCGATTATTGTAAACACAATTATTTGTGAGAATTAGTTATGTAAGTTCAGATTTATACAGATAACGTAGAAACTGCTTATGTAAGTACAATGATTTAACCTTGGTTTTGACGAATGGGATATACAATGCGACAGTTCTGTGATATGACTGTCATAATTGTACTGAAGCTGCGAGTACATCTATGTCGGGTTAAGTTGACATTGTAAATGTCTAGTATTGTATATAACGGAATGAGCGGCATATTATAGGCAGACAATTAACACCACGTCTCCCTGATGGCAGTACCGTCAGGTATCACAGAGGCTCATGCTTCCAATAATAGTATTTGCTAACTCCAGTTCCGAAAAATGACTGACTACAGAACAGTCTGATGTTGATGAGGTTACCCTAGTTTGCCTACCAAATGATGCCGCTCATTCCTGAGATAGATGAAAATCAAATTTCGTAATGACTTTGTTACCAGGAACAAGACTGTAGCTTTCATAATGGCGTGGAATGAGTTTACAATAAATCGGCTTAATATTCAACAGACATTTTCGTTGTATCCTCTCTCATTTAAAGGCGTTGTCAAGACTTCGAGAAATCTCAGAAGCCGGACCTTTGGAATCTATTATTGTTTAGGTTTTGTGAAGACGATCCCTGTGTCTTGAGACGTTACAACAGCTTATAGATCACGCGCACAAGCCCTGTCGTCTTTAAAGACCGCAAATTTCACAATATGTCGCCATTTGTGGGAAGTTGATGCCGGGTCGACATCGGGCCTTACAGACTAGTCATTTGTGTTAAATTCCGTCATTTTCATCTGACAACGATACAGCTCACCAATCCCCAGTGCACGAGTAGTCACGGTGAAAGAGCTCACCAATTACCAATATATGACTTGTCAGAGCATTTCCATCATAGCTCTCTAGATTTGTATCTAATACCGCTTATGTCGGTGCTAGGGGCCGTGTTGTCATATCAACCAAGTTGCTACATGAACAGATACAATAAAAGCGTACCAGAGATGCAACACATATCACCAATCGTTAGATTCTTGGTATGCGCTTTAGAATAGGTTAACCGGAAGACTAACCGGAAGGTTAACCGGAAGACTATACTGTGAAGTCATGTGGCTCTGTCAGTATGTCGACACCTCTTCCCACTTCCTTTACATTATTGTAATTTCACACATGATACTTGAATCAACACTCAACTTGATATGTGTCAGAAATTCTTTCACATTTTCCTTTTCAAATTGTACAAAAAGGGAGAGAATCTTTATCACAGTAAATTTGGTTCATTGGAAAATTTGATGAATGTAGTCAGCACTTTGGATATTGTTTTATCTGCATGTAACATTTAAACAGTAAACCACACCATTAAAATTTTCTTATATAGTTAAGAGAAGTACCCAACCAAGGGCGGCATATTTTGGTGCTTTAAACGTTAAGGTATACCTCAGAAAATCTATTTGCCGAAGTGTCCTTTATCCCCCGTGGTTTGTCACATGGCGACAATGACAGCACGGTTCATAACATTCGTGGAATGTAGACTCATGTCGTCAAGATACAGTGCCATTTCTAAGCGGGTCAAGATTTAAATCTCAATAATTCGTGAGACCCACCCACAATGTTCATAAGATGAATAGCTGTTGATTCTAGCGTGGACAGCCAATAATGACTGACAGCGTGGACAGCCAATAATGACTGACAGCGTATGCTGATGTTCGTTTTTATCCAAAGCGAGTGTGTTCGTAGTTGGAGCTATTTCACAGCGAAGAAGGCCAAGGCTTGGATTCGACAATTGTCCTTCAATCTGATGGTTGGGATAAGACAAAGTGTTTGTATAATGCCATAAATGAACATGCACAGGCCTCAAAAGAAGGGTTCCCGAATCAATTAAGGGTTCCTGAATCAATGCGGACAAACAGACGGATGTAACAGCCCTGAAAAACGCAACACGATGTTATGCGTCGATATGTCGTTCCTTAACTTCGAAATTGAACAGTAGATATTAATGACCGAATATGTAGATGTTGTGACACCAGGTCCAGTTCCATAATGGATGACATCGACCTATTTTCAAAGGTATTTAAGTGATAACATGGATAAACACGAAACAACGTGAGCTAGATTCTCGTTATTTGGTTGCCTCATACTAACCTCAAGATCAAATTTATTTCGCAGTGGGTTCAAACGCAAAGGTGATGGAGGTCACAATTTGAGAGCCAGTCACATCTCATTACAAACACTGACGGGGAATAAATGGGTAAAAACGGTATACAGATAGGTTGTAATGGTCTAGGCTGTCCAATATGCTAGTTGACGTTAAAGAATATGCCAAGATTCATGTTTTGATGACGTCACAATGAGGTCTTTTTCGAAAAAAGTCAATTGTGGAAGATTATTTTATAGGAGTTTCGAACTTGTTTTAGTATGAATAAGGTACTTTGACGCCGGGCCTATTATTGGCGGCAGCTGGCCGAGCGATGTGAGGGAAGGGTGTGGAAGGGGGCGGGGGTACATTTGTACATTGTTCTACACTTCAGGACTAACGGGTGTCTTGAAAGTTGAGTTTGTGGAAATCTGCACTGGCGGATAAGAAATGTTCAATGTCTGGAATTGTCAAGTAAACTTCTGCTTCATACTTCGATTTCTAAAATCATTTTGGAACCTTTCAGAAGACATTGCAATAATAAGGGACGACCATGTCGATTTTGTCCCATTGCGATGGTAATCCTACCTGGCCTTTGGGCCATTGGGGAGCCGAAATTGCCCCCCCCCCCTACCAAATTTTCAGCGCTATCCCAGGAACGACAAAAAATGGAGCAGATGATCATGGGTAAATTCAAAATGGCAGCCACGTGGGGTACCAGAAAAGTGATGTTTTTGTCATATTTCTTCAAAATTTCTGCTTTTCCCCGATGAAAAGTCGGCAAAAACTATTTTATGTCACATCACATTAATATTTACTAATTCATCATGCAGTTTTTGAGGAGAAATTGCATAAATAAAAAATTCGGAAAATCCGACCGAAAAATCGACCAAAAAATGCCGCTCTTGAAAATGACATCACTGTGACGTCATCCAAGCGACCATCTTGGATTCTTTACATTTTCTGGTTGAGCTTGACCCAAGGGTATAGTGTGGTAAGTTTCAGCTCCCTAGCTCAAGGGGTAAGAAAAATAATTAGGGGGGCCATTTGGCCCCCCCCCCCGACCAGGACAGCTCCGAAAAAGCCAAGACACCAGATAAAGTTATTATCGTTGCGATGGTATGAGCCCATACAGACGGTCAAGCATACAGACGAAACCAATATCTTCACCAACCCCGTAGCGGGCGAGAGTAATAACCTATTTTCTGCTAAGCTTGTTCTTCTAACAATGTCTACAAATCTGCTATCGATTATATACTCACTTATTCATGGCTCGAGGAATGAAAGTGAACAAAAAGTGAGTATCTTCCCGGCGGGAAAAAATTAAATATGCTGGCTTCTGTGTATTTAGGTCGCTCCCATGAGATTGTTCACATATTTATATTTCTACGACCAACACAGTGACAATATTATCAGATTAAATTCTATTTTAATTAGCATAATGTGCTTTATCCTCGTTACCTGTTTACTATACCATTGTACACGGACATATATCACAAATAGAGCAGGTATTTTGCCACTCTCAGACTGTTGCACTATGCTAGAATCCGACTACACAAAGCAATCATATTAGTCTTGGCAAATCATCAGCATGGCAGCACGTGTGTCATTAGGATATACAAGATGTCTATTCATGGCACAGTCACAAGAAACATACGCAGTTGAACTTAGCGTATCGCTGTGAGACAATCTATCGTGTCTGTGAAAAACACTACTGAGTCACTTTGAGATAAGCTAAACCGTATTGCTGTGAGATTACTAACCGTGTCATTGTGACATAACATACGAAGTCACCTTGAGATAACCTATACCGTACTGCTGTGAGAACACCTATCGTGTCATAGTCACATAATATACAAAGCCACTTTGAGATAACCTATACCGTATTGCTGTGAGATAACCTACTGATTGTATCAATGTGATATACACGGTTTTGTTCATACAAATATATTGTGTTTCTGTGTCGAAAGAATTGTCCACATTAATGTGTAGATAAGTGAAATCCGGGAAGTCTAGTTGCGTAAAACCTCTCCTCAAGAACGAAATGTTCGCCTCGATGCTCTTGCTCTTACTGAACATTACCTCAATAACATGTGGGCAAGAAGAAGATGAACTATCGTACAGATGCCCGGACTGGATTTACAGGACGGTCGAGAAGATGTATTACTCGATGGTTCGGGATGAAATGTGCTATTCATTTCACATGATAGACAAGATTTGGCAGAATGCTTTTGAAGCTTGTCAGGAGAATGGAGGTCAACTGGTCAAAATTACCAACAAAAATCTAAACCAATTCTTACAAACGGCTAGTAAGAAAGACTTCTGGATTGGCGCCAAATCAATCGGAGGAAAATGGTTTTGGTCCGATGGTGACCCTGTTGAATATACAGATTGGAGTCCATTAACCGGCGATGCAATTATGTCGTGGTTTGCACGAAGTGAAACGTGCGCGAGATTGTCTTTTAGCATGATTCTCGGTTCCTGGGTTAAACAAAATTGTAAGAGAGAGCTGCCTTACACTTGTGAATACAATGCTATACAATACTATCATTTGGCGTCTGCTGGTACCGAAATTATAGCATCTGTCACTTCAGCGACAAAGTACAGCAATGCTACCCCTAGCACCACAAAATCGTCGGGTTTGGATCATAACGCATCCAAAGATAACCAGAGAGTTGGGAGTATGAAAAGGCGCGGTCAGTTCAATCGAATCAGAGGCCGTAACGGCGTCGATAATATCTGGTTGATAACCGAACCCGCTCTCACAATAAACGAACGCTTCGCATCACAATGTGCCAGGAAGTGTCTCCAGCAAACCCAGTTCGTGTGTAATATGTTTAACATCCATCAGAAGAAAGGATTGTGCAGGTTATATAGCTTAGCGGATCCCGTGGTAGAAGAGATGACTGTCAGTGACGGTTGGGCTCTATGGAAAGCACAATAACTGTATCTGTATGATTTTCTCGCAGATACATCATTTCAATTAATGAAATGTTAGGCAGAATGTTTTTGCACAATTTTTGCTATGGATATAATCGACATCTTCTTTCTCAGATCTGAGGATAGTAGTTATTGGAACTATTTCATAAACCATTCGGAAGAATATTAGGAAAACATTGGTCTTTCGAGGAACTATTCGTGAGCCCAGTGCTATATTGTGTTAATCCGAGAGCCAGTGGCCGGACACTGGGCGCCATCGTCATTGGACGTCAAGGTTGTTTATTATGTCTATCGCAGTTTAGTGTCAAAGTAATATCCCGTTTCATTGTTTCATGGTGAGTTAATGATTGCCGTCATGCTCTTGTAATGTTACACCTATGATATTTTCTATAGTTTCATTGAAGCATGTTAATACAAGCAATGAGTTCCGTATTCAAGGACTAAACAGTCGCTTCAATGTGTTGAAAAAACTTGAATCTTCGTGAAGCATTCAAGATACATCGCCGAGCGATAATGTTTTACCTAAATTATTATTTTTTTAGCTGCTTGAGACTAGTTTACCGATTTTGAATGTCTGGTCCCAATGCCATATGTCGGAATTCTGGATGTAAATATAGCATAAGCACATTCGAACAACACGTCAAGAATTTTTGTTATCTCGAATAGCATTTTGCATAGTGAGGTTAACATCTGATCAAGTCTGAAATCCACGAAATCTCCAATGAAAACTTTTCAACGGTTCACCAATCAGCTTGAAGAAATAGACGGAGAAACAGACGGAGAGACATACAAATCAAAACAATATCCTCGCCAATTACATAGTAAGCGAAATTACACTTTCATAGATATTCAGGGAATAATCCTGAATAGATCAGGTTGCACATCCACAACTCAGTTTCAGAGATTTTACCTGAAACCCAGGGATAATTTCCTAAATTTCGGGTATATCAACCTTGAATTAAAGCTAATTACCTGAAGTTTAGGGGATTTTACGTTCCTGAAGTTTAGGGGATTTTACGTATCTGAAGTTTAGGGGATTTTACGTACCTGAATAGAGTCGGGAACTTACTACTCAGGGTGATAAATTTGCCTGAATTTCAGGGAAAATCCTCTCATTCAGGGATCTTATTCTTAAAATTCAGGTAATCAGCCCTGAATTTTAGTCAAAATCTCTGAAATTGAGTTGTGGATATACAACCTGATCAGTTCAGGACTTTTATCTGAATATTTCTGAGAGTGTAATAATCTATTTTTTCTTAAGTATGTCTTAAGAGCTCGAGGCCCTACCTCGAATAAAATGTGATTGTTTTATTGTTACGTCTTTGTATAATATACCTGATAAACGTGGATGGTGTGTGATCGCATATTTTCTCCAACGAGAAATTCGAGACATTTTGTGCTGATATTGATAACGACTGATATTCCGTGGTATATATCGCATGAAGGGAACACAGAAGAAAACAGTTTATAAAGAAACCATTTACCGTTTTGCAGTATTTTTATTTCATCAAGTACAGGGGTGTTTGCCATGTATTGTGAAATATTGATAATGCATTTAAATGCAAACACAACTGGAGTTGTCATATTTCATATTTGATGCTCGGAGTACTAATGCATTTTTTCCAATTTGATAGTGCTGATATTGACAATTTTAATATGTATCCGGGTGTTAACTTCTCTCAAACTAGAAGTTTCCTCCACGAGAAGAAATATTTAGTTGATAGTGCTGTCGAGCCATATTTATGTTGAAATGGAAAGCTTAATACTTCCAGTGCTGGGCAATCATCCTTGACAGCCATTTCGCCTATACTGTTGTGCGTTTCGAGCAGAAGATGGGCTCTCTGTCTATATATTAAACATTGAAGTTTTGTCAAGATCCTTGATATTTAATATTTCGCCAGCTATAAGGCACGATGTATATATATCTCATGAATGTCTTGTTGTTTTTCATGTGATGAGACTGGATTCTATTTTCCTTACTTAGTGTGTGTGTGTGTGTGTGTGTGTGTGTGTGTGTGTGTTCCTTCCCATCCTTTTGCTATCAGTAGTCCAAGGGTTGTGCCACAGGCGATATTCTTCCAATCCTTCAGTAGTTCAAGGGTTGTGCCACAGGCGATGCATTGTCCTTGCTTGTGTTTATAATGTGAGCATATCTGTAAACATGTTAGATGTATATGTATACATATATGCGTATAGCCTTATGGACAATGATTCTACCGTAGTCCGACTGTTTAAAATTTTCTCATGCACAAATACCTTATAACATCTCTTGTGAATGGGGATATTTTTTGTCGCAAATAATTTGTGTAAACATTTACCAGATATGGCGTTAAATAATGTAAATATCTATAGAATATACTTATCTGTACACAATATAGTCTATGTGTATTTTCGTATGTATAAAGGTTTCTACGTAAATATGTATGTGTGCGTGTTTATACATGTGTGTATATGTGTATATACAAATTATATATCTAAGTATGCACCGGTAATCTGATAGATTGGCGTTTGTATACAGTTACTTGGATGAGCATTTAGCTAAAAAAATCTTATGTCATGTACATAGAAAGATATTATTTATGTTGAAATATTAAAATATCAATATACGAATATGGATAAATATATACTTACTTTACATTATAACCCATAAAGTATAACTTAAATAGCCGTACTGTCTATGCCATTTTTAGTCAATTTGGTATGTTTTCGTATTGGTTACCACTCCTGTTCTTATATATATCATATGAATGTTTGTATGTGTGTATGGATCCTTATGCGGATAATAAATTCAACTATCAAAAAAAGTACTCTTGCCTTAAAATGTACATAGTTTGATATTTTTGCACGTGAAACTGTCTTTCTGTGTATCTGCAATTGCAAAGCAAATATGCGATCGATACTTCATGTAGGAACTATTGTCTGGCTCTTTCTGTCGTTGAAAAGGCACAGGTCTAGACACATTGTTGTCCCCAGACTTGGCTATCGTATGCATTGTATTACATAAATTATGAGCCAAATATGCTTCATATACAACAATAGGTGTCAGATTGTAATTGCTCTTTTTATGATGCAGAGCTCTCAGTACAGGTATATAAGGAAGAAAATAATATTTATATACAATATTTTATTTATTTTACACGCGTTTGATATATTATTCAGTCAGAAAAACATATTACAATGCAAAGACAAGATGACAAGACAGAATGTCCTTATTTTATCTTATATTCGTTGTTTTACTTCTAATACAATATTTTCGTTGGTGGGATATGTGAATAGTCTTCCCTGGCTAATTCCTGGCATTGTAATTAGTTATGCGAATACTTTATCCAAATGGTGTAATCATCTTCAAGATTGATCGCATTTTTTTGCTGACCGACAAGGTTAATTATTGCCACTGAGCTTCATGACAGATTCACGGAGCCTCGCTGAGCTTCATGTCAATGGTCTCTGGATCATACAGCTCCTCGGACCAGTATGGAACAATGGTCTCCGGATCATACAGCTACTCGTACCGGTATGGAACAATGGTCTCTGAATCATACAGCTCCTCGGTCCAGTATGGAACAATAGTCTCTGGATCATACAGCTCCTCGGTCCAGTATGGAACAATGGTCTCTGGATCGTACAGCTCCTCGGTCCAGTATGGAACAATGGTCCCCGGATCATACAGCTCCTCGGTCTAGTATTGATCAATGGTCTCTGGATCATACAGCTCCTCGATCCAGTGTGGAACAATAGTCTCTGGATCATACAGCTTCTCGGTCCAGTATGGAACAATGATCTCTGGATCATACAGCTCCTCGGTCCAGTATGGAACAATGGTCTCTGCATCATACAGCTCCTCGGTCCAGTATGGAACAATGGTCTCTGGAGCATACAGCTCCTCGGTCCAGTATGGAACAATGGTCGCTGGATCAGGGGTTCTATGACAAAGACGATTCAATTAAAATAGTAAAAACAGTTCATGTTTAACCTGTGCGCAGATATAGTCAGTTCCTATAACTTAGCAGACGTGTGGAATCATTAACCTTATTTAACAACAACAACAACAGTAACCATTCGACACATATCACAGAACTGACTAAATATAATATGAAAATGATACATATACATAAATTATGAAAGTTTACAACAACAAAAAATTAATTATGGAGTGTTTTGATTATATCGTACGTGCGCAAACGGTTTACTGCACATCGCGACATAGCTGCACTACTCCATACCATCATCTCGCTTGTTGTGTTGATATTGTTGCATGAAGATGTTCAAATAATTAGGCGACCGCGAACAATTAAAAAGCTACAGCATTCAAGGGTTTCATGAATATTGGCACACAGAGGTAATTTTCTGCCTAAGCAAGTATGCCTCAGTATCTATGTGCAAATGACATACAGTATTAAGCTTTCTGTTCTATTCTGAGTGTCCATTCAAATTTTTACCTCATTTTCTCAATCCATTGCTTCTGTGTTATTGTTGTTGTTGTTGCTCGTATCTTGAGAATCATTATCAGGGTGATCATGTCTACTCATGTGTATCCTATAAGCGTTCCAGCTTTTGCTGGTATATTCGCAACCTTTGAAAGAGCACTAAGTTTGGATCATATTTGTGCCATAGAGATTTGTGATTGTTCATCTCTCTTGAACAACACATGGCACAAAACATTTCCTGCAGCATTTCCGATTCGGCCATGTCGACGCGAGCGCACCCTTTTATGCGCTGACGAGTTCTTTCCCCTGAATACAGATTCATTCACCTCACTCCAGTTATTTCCCTTGTCTACTTGGTCAAAAAGCGCGGGTCTCCAGGCGAATGCATTTGATTGTAAACTAAACAATGCAATCGTGAAAATAATAACTTGAGTGAGCATCCACGATGACATTTAAGAGAACGGGAGAGAAAAATAGAAAGGGTAGTGTATTAATGCCAGAAAAATGCAAGGCGCCCAGTGAATCGATTCAAATTGAATATGAAAATTGTAGAAACACAGAAACTACAAACGAACTTGTTAAAATTAATCTTACTGCATTTTAGGAAGATAATCAGGTAGGGACACTATAAAAGGGTCAGAGAAAAACACTGCATCAATAAGAAATCAATCATTGAAAGTACTGAAAGAAGATTTCAAAAGATTATACCAGATTCAATCACACTTACCAAGATCCACGTAGCAGCAGACACGAAAGATACCCGGATGTAGATCTCCCAGATACCCGGATTGCCGTTTAGATTTCTAAACACCCGTGTTGAAGATGGGGTATGGAATTTCTCGACACCCGTTTAATATTCACGATACAAATACCGTCTGATATGCACTACCCAATAAATTATTAATCGACGCACATAACCACTTGTAATATTTAATTTCAACGCCCTGGGCTATTCAGCTAACTACAATATTCTAAATTGAGAGAGACTATGATTTATTTCTTGGACAAATATGAAAAAATGAGCTTAAATATATATGAAACAGGATATACTCAATGCATATATCCTGTGTATGATCTCTTGAATAAACCTGACACGTTTGTGACCAATTCCGTCGCAAATTGGTAACTGAAAAGACCCTTTGCATTGGTATGTTTAATGAATACTTTGTGCTAGATACCGGTGTTTAGAATCGAATCTTTGTCCACTACCGTGATTGAAGTCAACTAAACAGTCTACGTTTAGTTTCTAAATGGCCATGATTAGGAAAAGAAGCAACTAAACGCTGCAACTAAACGGCTTAACGCAACACCCGTTTAGTTTTTAAACGGTCTAAACACTACACCTATTGAATTTCTAAGCGGTTCTAACGCCAGGCTTTTTTCAGTGTATATGAAATGCAAGGAGGTTCTGTGAACTTAAAATGGTTTGGTACAGCGCCGCGTACCTGTGGATCATTCAGGATGCGTGGTAAATTATTAATGCCTAGTCCTTTACCCAAGTAGTTGAGTTTCAAGAAAAGCCAGTCTTTTGTTTCGATGTTCAATTATGTTCACTGGACCATACAATCGAAAATACACTACATCTTGACAAACTTTAACAATTGTGGGTGATATAAAAGGAGGTGTTCGCTTTAGATGAATATTTTTCCCTTCGGAGTCGCTCTCTGCTGCTCTATTGTCTCGCTCCGAGCCGGCCGGTAAATTGCGACGTAATGCTCAGGTATTCCCCAACTCTTTGTCAGACAGGCCTGGCCAGTCTAATGGGAAATTGTGGTTCATATTCTCGTACGATTACCATTAGTATTTTCATGAACGACCCAGATATTTACTAACAATAATCAGTTATATTAATATATAAGCCGACTCGAAAACTGAAAAATCGCTGCCAAAAGTTGAGCAAACAGTAATTAAGAAAGTAACTGTAAGAAAAACAACACACTACATATTGGTACATGCATAAGCACTTGGGAAAGCAAGCGTCACCACTTGTTGAGGGCCATTTCCTTAATAAAGGCCTTGATAAGACAAGTTTAACCTTTTAACTTTTCAATTCATAGTTACAACTTTCTGATGCTCTAAGACGAAATGATATATGTGTAACAATTAATTTTTTGCTCTGCCGGATCGTCAGAATATTCAAAAGTCTTACTGTGTGTGTGGAGTTGTTTGTGTGCAATTCTATTCACGAATTAAAGCAAAATAAGGGATTAGGACGTGCGTTAGGGGTTCGCTGTCTTTATTTCATGTCACTATTGCACTTTAAAGTCCAAAATGAAGATTGGAGAAAAAAGGAAAAATGAAAAAAAAATAAAAAAATCGAAGATTCGGAGATTCGAACCAAACTGTTGGTTTACTTTTAATCTTAGTCCGACACTGTAACCATTCGGCCAAGCAGCTGTTACAATTATCAAGTTGAGGAATCATGTGCCGAATGGTGATGAACTACACCCTTTCAGAGCCTTACAAGCGTTTTGACATATTTCAATATTATGAAAATATGACACCTTTAACCAAAACGATTTTTCAGTATCATTTTGAATCAAACCTACCGCATTTCGATATGTAAGACTCGTTTTGGTTAAAGGTGTCATATTTTATATATGAAGGGAATTCCCTTCAAGAATATCGCCAAAAATTGCAAAAACAAACAAATGCTTATTTTCTAATACTCGTAATATTTTTTTGACAAATCTCTTATCAGTGAAAATTGAGAATATGAAAATTCAGTAGTTTCTCTCTCTAGCTAATAAAGTTTAAAGTAAACGAGAGGAAATTATATTTTCGGTTTATAAACGCAACACACTAAGGAAAAAAATACGGTCAAACCGAACACCTCCTTTCTTCAAGACACAGATCGCTGTATATATCTGGCAATATGATTTAAAAGTCTCAGATGTAGTGCATACAGAACTGTACACAAGCGATGTGTACTGTTGGGTGTGTTAGTTGAACCCACAAAATAATTTAATCTGATATGGCCGTGAATCAACGCACTATTACACTTTCTTCAACCATGTCTGCGATGTCTCCGTTGGTAGTGTTTAAGTAGCTGGGTTATATTGGATATATTTGAATGGCGGTTTGTAACGATGCCGAACCCTTTGACATTATCATTTAAACCACACGGAGACACTGACCCAAGCTCCAGCATCCAGAACAGTTCCCTCTCTCGGATTTTTCTCTCAAATCCAAAGGGGGAATCCTTCGTATATGGGTAGACTATGTCTATAATCTTGTTACTGAAGCTGTCCCAGTCATGGTCTGGACCAGAAAAAAATGTTTTCTTAGATTTTCTGTGATTTTCTGTGACCGTTCACCCTCAGATGGAGTCTTTGTGTGGTCTTGCCAACATGCTGTTTGCCACACTTCTTACAGGAAACTAAATAAACACAGTTTGCAAGTAGAACAACTGAGATCAACGCAAGAATTAACAGAATATGACTTACCGGTTAATGTGGAACTAAATGAAGATTGGACACGTGACACACCCCTAGTAGCCACACTTGGAAATCCTGAACGCTTGATGATTGTTTAGCACCAAATTATCTCTGTAATAGCACAGAGAATTTGGTGTTAAACCATCATCAAGCGTAATTTTACAAGGTCTGATGGCGTGACCTTGTTTTGTTTTTCCAAATATATCTGTCATTTGAATAGAAAAACGTCTTAGTGCATTTCGAATTATTAGAGATTCGGCCCAAGAACCTGCACTAAGGTTCCTAGGATCTGTATTACCATTATTTTCTTTGTTTGTACTCATTTTGAATTTAAGATGTGCAGGGGCCCGGTCTCGGGGACAGCCTGTCCACCACCAGAATCCAGGCATTAAAGTACAAGCGTCTAGTCAATCATTCAACATTCAGCCGTCGTCCATTGAAGAATGTTCGCGTCTATAATTCAAACACCTAATTCTTATAATAGCAGTAGCAACAAATTAAACGGATAAATCATACATGGAGTATACATAAATTCCTGCTAGACAGAGGCGGTCAACAGTTTTGAATGATGCCAGCAAGAGATCATGATGTTCGAAAAATATCAAATCCGTTTCGCTGATCTGTATTCTTAATCCATATGATATACCTTATCTAGAGTATGATGTCTCTCAGTCACCCTTTCACTGTGACTGTTCATATGAACACTGTGGGCATCTTGAAATACATAGGTTTACACAGCCCCCAGCCCCGGGTTAATCGGAATTAGACACAAATTACGAAACGTACCACCATAGATCTTGCACGCTACGCTCGTATGTTGCTATCAGTTTGAGAAACTTCGAGTGGAGGCGTTTGATAAGTCAAAGCGACGAAAAGTTTGTGTAGATTACATGTAGGTCAAATATGCCTACGATCTGACTGCAGGAATGATAAGGTGTAATAAATCTCAAAATCGACGGGTCTTCCAAACTATCACCCGTGTTTTTTTTCAGCAGCAACCCATGCTAAAGTATATATTTGCTTATATGTGGTTACAGTGAGGTCGCAATATAGAACGAATATCATGATAGCTTATCAGAGAAATTAGAAAGGCTGTCCAGTGGGCTTCCTGTATTGCCATTTATCGTGTTTTGTACGCTTCCGTGATGTAGCGAACTCATCTGAATACTGAACAGCTGCAGCCGTGGAATCAAGTCAAGACTAACAGTGACAGAGCAGACACCTAGATAGAACGCATTACACGTGTACACGCTTGTCAACACGGTCGTCGAATGCCATGCCGTTTATTGTTAATATCAATTTCTCCCACTTAACCTTGAATAGTGGACACAAGTTTAGCTACATGTATATGTGGTCGAATGTATTTTATTTTGAGCCTGCTATAACATATATCGCATTTTTATTAATTTCATCATGAATTGTTGGACCAGAAATAGTGTACTTATTTTCAAAATAATCGGTGGACACTAAACCATCGGCTAGCAATGTTCCTGCTTGACAGGTTTGTACTCTGATCTACTACATGTAAAATGCCTTGAATTACCACCATCTGACGTCATCGAGCATTCAAAGCATACAGTATTTAAAGCTTCCTTCCCTGAGACTCAAATGTAATGAAAGCATTCAGGATAGACGTATCACTAAAAGCTGGTGAGCTCTCTGACCGTCGCTCCGGATTGGATTAAATAGGTATAATGGAATTATAAAATATTTTCTGGTACGTAACGAGCTTATTCCTATTCAACGCCTCTGTATTATATAAAAACAAGAGAGAGAGAGAGTGAGAGAGAGAGAGAGAGAAGTTTAACGCCTCCTGTTTACCAACAGTATCGCGGCTTACGATACAGGGGTAAGCGCGTTCGGTGTCCGGTTATTTTCGTTTAGTTTGACCTCACGAAACGCGAACGCGTTCCAAACGACTACGGGAAACGAAATGCTTTTAATATCGCTTATTTTTTCTTTTCATCAAAACGCGTTTCCCTCGTAAAACGCGTTTGCTATGATCGAAACCCGTGTATAAACGCGTTTTGTAAACGCGTTTGTGAACGCATTTCTCTTTTCGTTCAACTCGCGCAAATTTGTGTTTTTATTTTGCAAGCCAGGCCAAGAAACCAACGTGTCGGGGCTTTCCCCAGCCGCTATTATAATCCTTGCGCTATGAAATAAATAAATGCGGCATAGTCTTTAATATGGAAGGGTAAAAACGTTCCGTACCCGTTAATTTGTTTTGCTTAGTTTAACGCCTCCTGTTTACCAACAGTACCGCGGCTTATATACAACATCCTAACGATTTCGCCATTTTTAAATTTGCGATCAGAGTGTTCAAATCTCAAATCGCGTTCTGCGACATTTCAGGTTGAAATCACGTAATTTAAGTTAAGCGCACCAAACTAAAGCCAGTGAGGAGGAATGCCGATGAAAAATGAAATATGTGTGTGAATCTTTTATCCCACTTTCATAATCCTACAATGGATTTACATCGCCGAAACAAAACGGCTCTGCCTCGCGAAACACTAATGCTACAAAAAGACTTGATCATGTGGTTTAAATGTGTTGTAAGTCCAGGAGAATACTAATGGATTAAAACTATGAAATATAGGATTTCTCATCTATTCCATTAGCTCAGATTGAGTCCAGTGAGACATCTTCTCCAATAACACAAATAACTGTGGAATGATTTGTGAGCTAATGTAGCTTCATTGACAAGAAAAGCCCCTTTACGTTACATATGATATATCATAGCGGTACATTAGTAGTACTGACCGTACTAAGTCATAGCGGTATATTAGTAGTACTGTCCGTACTAAGTCATAGCGGTACATTAGTAGTACTGTCCGTACTAAGTCATAGCGGTACATTAGTAGTACTGTCCGTACTAAGTCATAGCGGAACATTAGTAGTACTGTCCGTACTAAGTCATAACGGTACATTAGTAGTACTGTCCGTACTAAGTCATAGCGGTACATTAGTAGTACTGTCCGTACTAAGTCATAACGGTACATTAGTAGTACTGTCCGTACTAAGTCATAGCGGTACATTAGTAGTACTGTCCGTACTAAGTCATAGCGGAACATTAGTAGTACTGTCCGTACTAAGTCATAACGGTACATTAGTAGTACTGTCCGTACTAAGTCATAGCGGTACATTAGTAGTACTGTCCGTACTACGTCATAGCGATACATTAGTAGTACTGTCCGTATTAACTCATAGCGGTAGGCTACATTAGTAGTACTGTCCGTACTAACTCATAGCGGTAGGCTACATTAGTAGTACTGTCCGTACTAAGTCATAGCGGTACATTAGTAGTACTGTACGTACTGAGTCATAGCGGTACATTAGTAGTACTGTCCGTACTACGTCAAACAATATAAAATAATGATTCATTATTTCGGAGATAAGGAAGCAAAGTTGAATGCCCAAAGCCTCTTCTGCTAAGGGCTTGCCATCATCATGACTGTCGTTTTGTGGCTTGTGAACATGGTGGAGGATAAAACGCTTGGTCGACGTCGGGAGTCACAGGTATTTGTTCTGAATAAGAACTTGCCTTCAGTAAATACTCATTTTGGGCCGTTTTTGCTTTCTGGCAGTCAGCATTATACAACAGATGATTTGATAGGGCTATCACATCATCGCCCTGAAATATTTGTATCTAATAACGCTCAAGTCGGTGCTAAGGCTCATGTGGTCATGCCTTTTAATATGTCATCACAGGGGTCACTTTTGTTTTTTTTTTGATGTTTTGGAAATATGCAGTCACTATATTTGTCTGTGGGTCATCTGACTTCTCGTCAGTACTCCGGGATGGCTTTCCTACACTCCTTTACTGTTGTGTTTAATCCAATACAAATGTCTATGTTTGGCATACCAATTACAATGTTCGATATGCATGTATAAATAGTAACGATCTACACTTCCGACATACAGAGTCTAGGACAAACAAGGTTATTTACCCAAAATAGCACCTCCAGAGGATAATATAATTGTATCTCCTATTATAGACGTCAATGTCAATTGGAGCGGGTTTAATTATCAGCCGAACGGATCTTTGTCCTTCTCCACCTAGTATACAGCATTGTATATTATCGTAAACACAGTCGGCGAACTTGTCTATCTTACTCGACAAAGTAGCTGAAACATTGTAACATTACCATATCATATTGTCGTATCAGTTCATCATATAGGTGCCATTGTGGTCGGATTTGCCTGATCTACCGAACGGAGGATCATGAGTAAATTCATTCGCTAGTGAAAAAATGACGCAACTGTGACGTCCTTCATGCTTCCGTGTTGAATATTTTGGTACGTGGTCTGGTAGAGCTTGATTCAATGGTATAGTGTGGTAAGTTTCAGCTCCCTAGTCTCAGGGATAACAAAAAAAAATACTTACGGGGCTGGAATCATCCCTGTCCTCAGTCTGGAATACACCCCAAATCGTTATAGTCCAGTCAAATTGAGGTTTGACCCACCACAAATTGCAACAGAATTGTTTTTGCTGCAGTGCATTTCCGAAAGGTCTCTAGATTAACATACTAAAAGTCTACAAACAGATATGCATGGGAAATATATTAAATGTCAAGTTGAAATTTGAGGCATTTGTCGCGAAATTTCAGTGTTTACCTGTCTCTTGCTCCTATAAGAAAACCTTGTACTTAGTACTAAGCGCGAAAAAATGGGTCATTACTTATACTCATTCCATTCGTTATCATATCAAGGTTACATTCAGCCTAAAATAATACCCTTGCACGAAAATATTTATGGAGAAATTCAAAATGGCGGATGTATAGGGTCATTCTAAATCTGAACTTTTTACCATTTTCATAACATCTATCTGTTTTTTTAGCTGGACCCAAAACAAATTGCAAAAGATTTTTTTTTCACTGGTATGCATTTCTAATAGGTTTCCAGAACAACATATTAAAAGTCTACCAAAATCCATTTGGTGGAGATACGACTTTTTTTAAAACAAAGATGCGCAATTTTATAATACATAATAGGCGATTATGCCTGGTAGAATATTGTTTTTTCCGTGAATAAGGACAGTTTATCATCCAGAAATCCAATTAATACACGACCCAGGGTACAGTATGCCATGGTGGTGAAAACATGCGTCTTCCCGGTGGATTTGCTCATAAGCGTAGATAGCAAACTGATAGTTCAGCATCAGGCTATATGAATTATACATGGTAATATTCAGTCAGTTAACATTTTTGCCATTAGCATAATCATCTGAAAGAGGAATTCTCTCCCAAAATAAACGAAATGACCTGCTGTGTTATATTTTCCTTCAACCGATAACTGTCATAGACGATATTTCCACAAATCCACTCAAAGAGATATCTCTCTATTATCACAACATGGGCCTTGTTGAAAAATACAGCTCTGCAAACCATTACTGATCTATCGCAATTGTGTGTCAGATATGTTTTGACGAAAGAAGAATAATTATGCAGATCCTATCATCTAATTATCAAACAAATAATAATCTAGATTATAGGCAAACTTGATGTTCTACCATGACGTTCTACCATGCCATTTACCATGTTTCATTTTACATTTTCAACAATATAGGCCATGCTCCTACAGATGCATCTTATTCAGCTGCAATCTTTCTTGCAGTTGCACCTGATAACCTCAAAGAGTGCCAGTGAAACTGGTGGCAGTTCAGTTTTCACAGAGAGAAGCCGTCCACCCTCAGTCTTGTCGCTGCAATGGATGGTCTTCCCCTTTTCCACTCTAAACACGCGAACCTTCATACTTAGCTGATGCTGATGTTGGTGGAAGGTTTTGTACCTGCACATATATGGTTCGTTTTCGTCACAGAAACGCTTGTATCTCATTCAGCCATTTGCTTCGTCAGGGTTACCATTGTATAAACACACAAGCACCTGCAATAGATAACCTCCATCGGGGCTCCCAATGGCCTGGGTGAACACTTCAGCTTGTTGGCGAAATAGCTCATTGAGCGTTGTTTTCTTTACGGTCGCACATTTGCCAATGCCACTTGGGCAGTTTACTGTGTCACAGCCCTGAATGGCATGCACAAACAACATATTTGTGCAGACTTACATTCCCAGCACAGCCTTTGTCTTCTTGACATTCCAAACTATCGGTTTCTTTGCATTCTCTCTTGGATGAAAGTAGATGTCATTATCATCCATGTCTGCATGAAAACAGAGCAGAACTAACAGGTCAATATCATCACCAACCAAAGTTTTGATGCTTTCAGGCGATTAAACGGCAGCTTTTACAATAAGAACATCTGCATATGAAACATCTCGCCCTTTCCAACTGGTCACTCATAAGAGTAATGACCTGCTACTTGTTGACGTTGTTTGCTAGGAATTCGTCTTTCTTTGACTGAATGACCATGTCACTAGCGGGGCCGGAGAGTTTGGAATGTCAAGAAGACAAAGACTGTGCTGGGAATGCAAATCTGTACAAATATGTTGCTTGTGCATGCCATTCTGGGCTGTGACACAGTATTCCGACTATATGGCATTGACAAAGGTGCTGCCTTGAAGAAAACAATTGTCACTGAGCTATTTCGCCAACAAGCTGAAGTGTTCCTCCAGGTCATGGGAGTTCCGACGAAGGTCATTTATTGCAGCAGCATAGAAAACGTTTATATATTTATACAATAGTAACCCAGACGAAGGAATGGACTTGAGGGGAAGACCATCCCTTGCAGCCACAAAAATGGGAGTGGACAATTCAATCGGTTTCTCCCTGCGAAAACTGATCTGCCACCAGCTTCAGGGGTTACTTGAGTTTATCAGACCTTTGAAAATGACATTGGCGAAGACTGGTATTGGGATTGATAGTGCTGTGAAATATTTATCAACTTATGGCAGTGTCCATGAGGAATAACAATAAAAGACATCAACTATACGTATGAGAAGTCACCATGAACCCCATGAACCAGAATCTAAAATGAAACATGATAAGTTATGCCGTCAACTTTGCCTATAATTATTATTATAAGTATTATTATTTTGATAATTAAATGATATATTAGGATCTGCATAATTATTCTTCTTTCATCAACAACATTTGTCTTAAAACAATTGTGATGGATCATAAATGTTTGGCAGATTGTCGTGATATATCTGAACTATTGCTAAACGCGACGTTGAATCTAATTTCCCTCTCCCCCTGATTGGCAAGGCTGCATTTTTTTCAACAAGGTACAAACACTATTGAATGTCGGACCTAACACTTGCTACGTGCTTGTGATAATAGAGTTATATCTTTATAAATTGATGGAACTATTGACTGTGATTGTCATAGGTTGAAAGAAAATATATCACAGCTTGTCAGTTCCCTTTCGGATAACAATGCTAATGGAAATAATGCCAACTGGCAGGATATTACCAGGTATGATTATATACCCTGGTTCTGAACTATCGTTTTGCTATCTACTTTTATGGGCAAATCCAATGGGAATGCAAATGTGTTCACCACCATAGAATAATGTATCCTAGATCATCATGTATTGATTGGATTTCTGGATAACAAACTGTCCTTATTCAGAGACAAACCAATATTTTCTACCTTCTTATATGAAGCATGATGGTGTATCTTTGTTTTAGAAAAAGTCGTGTCTCCATCAAATAGATTTTTGTAGACATTTAGTATGCTGTTCTGGGGACCTATTAGAAATGCATACCAGTCAAAAAAAAATTGTTGCAATTTGTTTTGGGTCCAGCTAATAAAAAAGATAGATTGCCTGGTCTGTCATGAAAATGGTAAAAAGTTCAGATTTAGAATGACCCCATACATCCGTCATTTTGAATTTCTCCATAAATATTTTCGTACAAGGGTATTATTTTAGGCTGAGAATAACCTTGATATAGTAACGAATGGAATGAGTGTAAGTAATGACCCATTTCTTTCACGCTTAGTACCAAGCACAAGGTTTTCTTATAGGAGCAAGAGACAGGCAAACACTGAAATTTCGCGACAAATGCCTCAAATTTCAACTTGAAATTTAATATATTTCCCATGCATATGGGATTGTAGACTTTTAGTATGTTATTCTGGGGACCTTTCTGAAATGCATAGCAGTGAAATAAATTCTGTTGCAATTTGTGGTGGGTTGACCCCCAAAATGCGCTAGATTTACTGGATTATTAAGGCCAATGGGGTAAATACACAACCTATTGCAGTCGTGTCTGCATCCGTATAATGAGCAGTAGTAAATCTACAAATTTAAGGTTCTAATAAAATTGTTCAGAATTTAAATCCCTATTAAATGCGGAAAGAAGAGAGAGAAGTAGAGATTGAACATTTTAGCAAAGTAATTAATCCGAAACCCGATCATCTTTTTCTGGAATGGATATCCGGATATGCCTGATAACGAACCGCGTTAATAAGTGACTTGACGATTCTAGCCTGGCCGTGATCAAGAGAAGTGGTTTAAGACCTACTTGTCGGTTGACAGTTCCAATGTAACGATCCACCTGATATGCTGATATTTCCGGTATCCTCGTTAAAAGACGCTATATGGTCAACTTAACAACTGCTATAACATTATACAGCACCTGTGTCAGCTTAAATTACTAGGGATATCTCTATCTCGACACTAATGTATTTGAAGAATGACGGACAAACGGTCGATTTTCGAGCGTGGTCCATTACCGCCTTGAGGTTTTACCATTAACTGTACCTTCTCTTTCGGCCTATAATGCATCTTTCTGGAGGATTTTAGATGGCTGTTATAATTTATCGTTCCAATTTAATCTTTAAGAATGATGGTTCCTTAGAAGTTATCATTGCATTCGGATGTAGCCAATCGTCGCACTTGACAAAACCTCCTTTCATTGTTGAACTATCTTATTCCTATGACAATATTAACACTGAGAACACAGCAGGCATAATGCCCACATTTAGATACACGAGAGAGACAAAAAACAGTGAACAGTTCCCAGGTATGTGAGGCAATAACCACGGCATTCCAGGGTCGTATTTATCCGATACTTGATTTCTAGAGTACTAATCAAGCTTACCCTTCAGATGTTCATGTCATGATGACAATGTCGTATAATATGCTATCCACACGACCTCTATCCGTGGTTTGCGAAGAATGATATATAACCCACAAAAGCATGTAAAAATCAGACCATTCATCATGTCAGCATGATTTAATTTGTGCCACCTTGTCAGCCATATCCACTGCAGTTAGCATTATGCAAATAATGAGTGAGTGAGTAGCATTTAATTTGTCATTTCACGACAGTGTCTGCTTCTGACAGCCCACGAGATTGCGCTCAGTCCCCATTATCTTGCACACTGAACAGCCCAGCCAGTACAATATACAAATAGTTCCAGAGAAGACTTCAGCGTATACGTTGTAGCATCAGGAGTTTGTTGGATACAGTTTCTTAGAAGTTCCTATATTTCTTTAAAATCTCATAGTTTATAATAAAATTAGCATGCATCAAGGGTATCTTGTTTTATAAATTCATTCCATTGTGAGACAACCGTACATGTATAGAAACTGAAGCAAATAATACAACATCTTAACATTTTCTTAAATTATAGAAAGAAATATCCATGCTTTGGGCAAATGTTTCTCAAGTTATACATAACAAAACATTCTATCACCTAACAACATTATACTTCGTGGAATATTTCTTTCCATGTGTCTAAGATTATACAGGAAAATATCTACGGTATTTCTGACCAAACTATCAATTAAAGTCCACAAATTTGTCTATTTATTTGCAGATGTACGGAAAAAATTGCATATTGCAATATATCTAAAATGAGGTATGATACCAACTCGAACTTCTGGTGAATCTTCTTTATGCGTCCGACTTTATAACCTCGTGGCTCCATCTGTTGGCCAATCGGTGGACTGAGATTCATCATGTCTGCATGTTCACCAACGTGGGAACCTGTCAGCTGGACATATAATCACAGATGATAATATCCGCTATAACCAACACTACCGCGAGATTATTGCAGCCCCTGAAAGTTCCAAAAGAGCCATTATTCAGGAAAGAAACATCCATTATTAACTGAGAACTCGATATAATTATATTTCAAAATTAGTTTCGTAATGAAGGGTGTGCTTTCCGCTGAGAGATACGGAGTAATATTATGCGTACACAGGGGAAAAATTTGGCTCGAAGAGATACTCCATATTTCGGAAGACAACAATCATGTTTGATTTCGATATAAAAGTCATTCTGGTGAATTGAAATTGATACTATCTTACTTGATACTCTTAGTGGACAGCGTTTGATATTCTTCGGGTAAATTACCCCTCAGTCATAGCTCTGCCTTCAATTACAACACATATATGGGAAGTGGGAAGTACCGGCATATTGACATTGCAACATGACTTCACAGTATAGTCTTCTGGTTAATCTATTCTAAAGCACATACCAAGAATCTAACGATTTACTGGGTGTAGCGTATTATATCTCAAGAATGCAGTTTTATTCTTTTTCATTGGCGCGTGGAAACTGGATGACATGACCACACAGCCTCTAGTACCGGCATAAGCGGTAATAGATACAAATCTAGAGAGCGATGATGGAAATGCTCTGACAACTCGTATATTGGTAATTGGTGAGCTGTGTCGCTGTGACAACTTGTACACTGGGGATTGGTGAGCTGTATCGTCATCAGATGAAAATGACGGCATTTAGCACAAAATTCTAGTCTGTAAGGCCCGATGTCAACCCAGCCTCAACTTCCCACAATGCCAACATATATCAAAGACCAAAAGGTGTGTACAGGGGGTGGGCCTCGGGGACGAAACATCCACCAGCAGAATCTCGCCATATACAGGTAAAGCACATACCAAGTATCTAACGATTCGTGATATGTGTTGTATCTCAGGTACGCTTTTATTGTACTTGTTCATGTGGCAACTTGGATGGCATGACCACACGGCCCCTAGCACAGGCATAAGCGGTATTAGATGCAAATCTAGAGAGCTATGGTGGAAATGCTATGGCAACTCGTATATTGGTAATTGGTGAGCTGTGTCGCTGTGACAACTCATACACTGGAGATTGATGAGCTGTATCGTCTTCAGATGAAAATGACGGCATTTAACACAAAGGACTAGTCTGTAGGTCCCGATGTCTACCCAGCATCAACTTCCCACAATGCAAACATATATCAAAGACCAAAATGTCTGTACAGGGGGCGGTCCTCGGGGACAAAACGTCCACCAGCAGAATCTCGCCACATACAGGTAAAAATTACAACACATATAAAGGAAGTGGGAAGAGGTCCCGACATACTGACAGAGCCACATGACTTCACAGTATAGTCTTCTGGTTAACCTATTCTAAAGCATATACCAAGAATCTAACGATTCGTATCTCAGGTACGGTTTTATTGTACCTTTTCATGTGGCGACTTGGATGACACGACCACACAGCCCCTAACACCGGCATAAGCGGTAATAGATAGCGGTATAGGTAAATGAATAATCACATCTTAATTGAGGCGGAAGATGCAGTGCCCAGAGTAGCAATAAATTCATTCGGCAATATCTTATTCAGTGAAGAGGTTTGCAGATGTAAAGCAACCTCGTATCAGTTTTAATCCAATGCATTTTTATTCAACAAAATGTTGGCAATGACGAGAATGTTCTGGGGATGGGATCGGGATGAATGGAATTTGTATCCGAGGCTACGGCAGATTCTCACAGTCCTTTCATCAATTATTACTAGGATTTAAACAGCAAAACTTGAGAACGCCATAAAAATATTCTTGTGGGGCGGAAAATTCGACAGATGGTAACGGAGATCTAGGAAACCGATTTTTTAACATGAAAGATCAACTGAAAATAATCCATTCCGCCATTCCGGAGTCAACTTCTAGAAATACGATTTTCTATATCCAACAATAACTCTTGGTATTGAACAATACCTAATATTGTTATGCATGTGAGGGGGTTGCATTGCACACGATACGATGATCGAAGCACAGATAAATGAACCACCCGATACATCAAATGCCGGTTTCGCTCTAATAGTTGATGCGTCGGCGAATTAATTTGCCATTTAAAAATTGTAAACTATAGCAAGATGAGCATATTTCCG
Source organism: Hanleya hanleyi (assembly GCA_036873755.1). NCBI lineage: Eukaryota > Metazoa > Mollusca > Polyplacophora > Lepidopleurida > Hanleyidae > Hanleya > Hanleya hanleyi. The sequence continues at coordinate 55,378 of JAVTVY010046235.1, read as the reverse complement.
GCGTACGAATTGAGATCTGTTAACCCGATTTTATTTTCAGCCACGAATGATCTTTGTAACAAGCTCTAAAATATGACAGTAGATATCCCTTGCGAAATCCTAGAAAGTGGATTGTAGTTTAAAGTGTTATCGAGAAAGTTGTTGGCATTTACCGTTCGTCATTGTCTTCTCGTATTCTCATAAACTATCATCGTGTATGTGTCTCGCATAATATATGCCCCAGACACGGGATATTATCTTTCTGTCGGGAACGAGGCCGTCTATATTGATTCAGGTTCACAGGATAATAAACATCTATGCACACCTGTTTAGTTCAAGTCAACTGTACTAGAAATACGTGAGCGAAACTTCGTTAAAATTAGCAAGAGTTCGGTATTCTTATATATCATCAATTAATGTTTGAAAGCTTGAATACTGGAGCAAGGTAGAGCATTCCGTCACTCTACCTTCAATTTTGCATGAAAAAAGGCTGGCATATAGGATCGATGTAAAGCTTCCATCTTTTGTTAGTGTCAGATTTGCAAGATGAACAGCTGGAAGACGGGAGAGATTTCCAGATTTCTATCTTCCTACTTTCAACTTTGCGCGATCAAGAAGTTTCCAGGTAGCATTTTCATTTTTTTTCCTACAAGACAAGTAGACCACGCCATTATGTTGATCTTGTATGAGTCTTAGGGCATAAGACATGGTGATCAGTCCAATTGGCTACAATGTGCCTTGGCGACTTTATCGCCGAAAACGATTAAAAAACGCATTTTTTGATGACTCACCTACGTCATCTTAAATTTACTCATGATCACGAACACTGCTAAGGGTGCAGACTGTGCTACCAAAAGACCGAAATTCCTAATAATACACACGAAATATAAACACTGGTTGCAGACAGAGGTATTAGATTACTCCATAACTAATAATGTATTCAGTAACAGGTATTAGATTACCCCATAACTAATAATTTATTCAGTAACTATACTGGGTTATTTGCCAAGTGGAGGAGGGTTTTGAACGGTTTAATATAACCAATCATTTATGCAGCAATGCAATGCCCGCTCGACAGCTAGCAAACATATGTTCAATATTCAAACCTTTATCCACATTTGAAATCTAGCATATACATTTTATTCGTTGGATTAGTTTTACTGTAAATTTCTTTCATTCGGAAAAACTATTAATGATTAGATCAGTATCCATTTCTCTCTTTCACTTGAGCCAACACATGCCGCTCATCATTTCGATTCTACTGATCTTCGCTTCGGATGGATGCGATTCGACAACGGGGAGGAGGGTGGGGGGGGGGGGGAAGGCGAGCAGTCTTCATGCCACCTTCAACGCCTTGTCATGGGCTTCGCTTTGGACGACAATTGTAGAACTGCTATAGTAAGAGCTTCAAAATTGAAATATAAATAATAAAAACACATACAAGATGGTTTTCAACAAGAGAGAACCTGTCAAAAAGTTTTCAACGATGCTACAAAGCGAAATATTCACCAGCCAGTACTGTGCGGTTCACAACTGATGATTACTGTGCAGTAACCGCACGGTTATCATCCGCTGGTTCCCATCTGGTGAGCGACTGGACAGTACCATTCAGTTGGCAACTGGATGGTTACCAGATAGTTACTATATGGTAACTGGTCAGAAACTACAGGTAACCAGGATGTGAATTACCTGTCAGTAACCAGACGGTAATCGTGCAATACCGTCTGGTAACTGAGCAGTACCTGCCAGTAAGCACCCAGCTACTGGTTCATTTTAAAATGCACAGTGCTGTAAGGGGATCTTTCCTGCCAGTGACATTCAGTTGTGGACTGCGCACTACTGGCTGGTGACGGTAACCAGCTGGAAATGGCTGGTGAAAGTTTGGCTGTGTAGCAAGACGTGACGATGGTCTGTATATAAAATCCTGATCAATGACCATTGTTGTTTGTCCTAATGAATTTCGAAGTCGTTTTCCAGAGTATGAAACTCAGGCTTTGGTTGAGCGTGACTGAGAGCGTAACACTGAACCTTGCATTGGACGTGTGTTGTACTTTGTGTAGATACGGGGCTCGTGATTTATTGTGCAATTCGATATTTCGCTCAACACCCCCATTATATATCCAAAGCAGACAAAACATTCGTCGTAATTCGTATTAGTTGAGTGGAGATATTTCGTTCAACACCCCCATTATATACCCAAAGCAGACAAAACATTCGTCGTAATTCGTATTAGTTGAGTGGAGATATTAACACAAATGCTGTTTTAATTAAGCATTTAAGCGACGATGGATTCAGACGTACAAATTTAGACTGTAAATCTTCAGCTACTTCAGCTAAAGGAACTAAAATAGATTGACATGTCCAATGTTCTATATTGATATAAAACAGCGCCACCACATTGTAGTAGGAGAAGTAATGTCTCGTTGTAAAACACGTAAGTCTACCGCATTAGCATTACCATTGAGCGGATCCTTAACGATCAATTCAGTTTTATTCGGTCCAGGTTTAGTAACACATCGTGTATTGCTCAATTTTATTATAAAATGGGCGTCTTTAACTTAATTATTGCGGTAATATGACATCCAGACGAGTGGTGACTTGCTTTGGGATACATTTGCGAATTTGTAACTCGCGGTTCAGCGTCTCGTTCACTTACATTATTTAGATTTGATTTGCTTCAGCTGTACTAAAGAGAAAACAATCTGATTGTGACACACACGTAACAGATTTCCGTGTATTTTCTGCTAGTTTCTGCAACAAAATGTACATGTTTGCTAAAAACAAACTCCGAGACTTTTTCGATTATCATGTTGGGGTCATTTTGAGCCTATTTGCATGACCCCCGAGCAGAGGATCATGGGTAAATTCAAAATGGCGGCCATGTGGGGGTACCCGAAAAGTGATGTTTTCGCCATATTTCTTTTACGCAAAAATTCAGCATGTTGATTCAACGCGATTCTATACATTTTACTGAAACCATATGTCTTAGCCTCACCAAAAAACATCCCCGGATTTTTCCCCCCTCCCTCCCTTCCCCCAATAATCCTACCAGGCCTGGGGCAGGGTAGGAGGGGGGGGGCGGCAAATACCCCCAGTCCAAATTTACTGCGATATCTCCGGAACGCCAACAAATGGAGAGCTGAAACTTCGTGACGTTATAGGCTACCATATTGGGGTCATTTTGAGCCTATTTGCATTAAATGAAACCTTAAACAGAAAATATGTCTCAGTATGAATTAGCGACCGTCATATTCCGCACACTGAGAATAATTAGACAAACAAGTTCATATATCCAGACAAAAAACGCTATTATATCATAACCACCAAGTAACTTCCAGTTACATTACGCATCGCTGCACAAGTTTGAAATCCTGGACGATCTGACTCTAATGTTAGCCCCCGTCTCTGTCCGCTCGTTTGTCAGATCTCATATTACAGCTTCATTATTGGTCAAAATGTCATGCAACTTCGCCAGGACAATATTGGGTCAATGTGAGTTACCTAAAGGCTAAACAAAAATCATAAGAGGCCTTTGACGCACATTCGGGATTGAGGTTGTTTTTGTGAGGGGAGGGATGGAAGAAAGACGTCAGAGCTATCGAGTTAGGCAAAGAGATATATATGTCCACGGAGAACAGGGAATATAAAATGTACATATGGATACTGAACACGTTTGTATTCTATCAGTCCCATCGCAATGCATTAAGAATGGTGTCAGTGGCGATGCCAAGATGTGGGTAGGATGATGAATCTAAAGCGCATTCAATGCAAAGTAGTGCTATGCGGTCAACAGTGGTGAGCTAAATGACCAGGACATTAGTCTCCCATCGGAGGGCCGGAAACTTTGTTTTTACGCAGTGACATAAAACCGAGAAAATATCATGCAGGCCGTTTAACGCCCACTGGGGTCGGGCAAAGGAAATCTACATTTACATATTGAAACATGTTCAAGTCTATTTTGTCGTCATTGAAATATGTCCAATACTATATCGAAGCAGATCATGGGCGATCAATAAGATAAAATCTCGATCTTCATGAGTTAACATGTATATACCCTTATCTAGTATTAGTGGTTGGCATAGACATGTGGACCGCTCGCTGCTCACGGCACCTGTGATCGATACCTTCAAAATAAAGTGTTTGGCTATCCGTTATTTTCTTGACATTCATTTCCAGGAATATTATCAAAATGTGTATATATAAGGGTAGTAAAATAACGAGTTTCAGTGTTTAGCAGTTCTCAAGCATCAGGTCCAGGGTCAACACACCAACACAAAACTGTTCAAATAGTTCAATATTTCTAGGTTAACTATGTACTTTACCAGGAGAGCCAATGTTGCTGAACATAATTCAGTTGCCTTAACGAGAATCGCCGATGGCTACTGCTCATTTATTGCCTGATCGAGTGAAGTTAACACCAAGAGAGCTGATCTGTGGTTAACCGCTTGGAAGTTTTCATTGAGAGTCCAATGCCATATTACACATATTGACACTAAAGGCTGTCAGCATCTTCTCGCTGAGACATGAATTTCACCTATAACTTCATCTATTTTTTTATCCTTGGACTGACATCTCAAGTTTTAGAACAAACAGAGAGATAAATATTATAGTAATGTCAGTATTCCCCAGATCGAAGCGAGATGAATCGAGAAGCTTTAGATTGTCGGTTACCCCAATTTATTCAGCCATTCAAACTTGATTGTCCTTCGAATCAACACACGTCCATCTTTGATCTGGATTCCCTGCTCTCATAAAAAAATCGCAATGCCATCTAATTAAACTTAAACTGTAACTTTGGGGAAAAATTAATATTGCCAATGATTTTGCCTGTTACGTCAAGTCAAGTTCGTCCTTGGTAAGCCATCCGACGAGTCCACAGCATAACTTCGTGATAAATGCCTCAAGTAAATATTTATTGAAACAGCCTCGATTTTGGCAATAGCAAAATTAAAATAATCCACATGGAAAATTATTCATGATAACATGTGCAACATCATGTCGTTGCGTTTTTTACATGTGTATTTCACAAACGACGTTTGTGTCTACCTAGAAGCCTCCGTTTATTCCTTTATTCATCCCCTTACACGACAGATATTTATAAACAAACATCACGCCGTGCCCGTATGGAACTAAGAATAGCTAACCATTTCCATAATAAGAAGTTAATTCACGGATTTTTTTTTGTATTCCCTCTTCACAGAAATAAACTGACGAGAATCGAAATGAGTTTAACCCTGTCTGTATGGACGACTTGAGATGTACCTTGGGCTAACAGACCCCTGTACAGACGTTTTGGTATTTGATATATGTTGGCATGTGTGGAAAGTTGATGCTGGGTCGACATCGGGAATTACAGACTAGTCCTTTAAATATAAAAAAATTCGGTCATTTTGATCTGACGACGATACAGCTCACCAATCTCAATTTGACGAGCTGTCACAGCGAAACAGCTCACCAATTACCAATATACGAGTTGTTAGAGCATTTCCATCATAGGTCTCTAGATTTGTACCTATTACCGCTTACGCCGGTGCTAGGGGCCGTGTGGTCATATCAGCCAAGTTTCCACATCAACAGGTACAATTAAAGCGCACCTGAGATACAACACATACCACAAATCGTTAGATTCTTGACATGTGCTTTAGGATAGGCTAACACGAAGTCTATTCTGTGAAGTCACGTGGCTCTGTCAGTATGTCGGCATCTCTTCTCGCTTCCATTATATGTGTTGTAACTTTAACCTGTGTATGGCGAGATTCTGTTGGTGGAGATTTGTCCCCGAGGCCCGCCACCTGTACAGACCCTTTGGACTTCGTTGGCATTTGTGGGAAGTCGACATCGGGCCTTACAGACTAGTCATGTGTTAAATTCCGTCATTTTCATCTGACGACGATACAGCTCGCCAATCCCCAGTGTACGAGTTGTCACAGCGAAACAGCTCACCAGTTAACCATATACGAGTTGTCAGAGCATTTCCATAATAGCTCTCTAGGTTTGTATATAATACCGCTTATGCCGGTGCTAGGGGCCGTGTGGTCATATCATCCAAATTGGCGCATGAACAGATACAATAAAATCGTACCTGAGATACAACACATATAACGAATCGTTAGATTCTTGGTATGTGCTTGAGAATAGGCTACCCGGAAGACTACGGTGAAGTCATGTGGCTCTGTCAGTATATCGGCACCTCTTCCCACTACCTTTATATGTGTTGTAATTTTTGCTTGTATATGGCGAGATTCTGCTGGTGGACGTTTCGTCTCCGAGGCCCGCCCCCTGTATAGACATTTGGCCTTTCATATATGTTGCCATTTGTGAGAAGTTGATGCTGGGTCGACATCGGGCCTTACAGACTTGTCTCTTGTGTTAAATTTTATCATATCCATCTGACAACGGTACAGCTCACCAATCCCATGTGTACGAGTTGTCACAGCAAAACAGCTCACCAATTACCAACATTCGAGTTGTCATAGCATTTCCATCATAGCTCTCTAGATTTGTATCTAATACCGCTTATGTGGTGCTAGGGGCCGTGTGGTCATATCATCAAAGTTGCCACAATACAATCGTACCTGATATACAACACATACCACGAATCGTTAGATTCTTGGTATGTGCTTTAGAATAGGCTCTGTCATGTGGCTCTGTCAGTATATCGGCTCCTCTTCCCACTTCCCTTATGTGTTGTAAGTTTTACCTGTATATGGCGAGATTCTGCTGGTGGACGCTCCCTCTCTGAGGCCCGCCCCCTGTATAGACCTTTTTTGTCTTTGATATATGTTGCCATTTGTGAGAAGTTGATGCTGGGTCGATATCGGACCCTAGAAACTAGTCTTTTGTGTTAAATTCCTTCATTTTCATCTGACGACGATACAGCTCACCCGTCCCCAGTGTACGAGTTGTCACAGCGAAACAATTCATCAATCACCAATATAGGAGTTGTCAGAGAATTTCCATCATGGCTCTCTAGATTTGTATCTAATACCGCTTATGCCGGAGCTAGGGGCCGTGTGGTCATCATATCATCCAAACTGCTACATGAACAGGTACAATAAAAGCGTACCTGAGATGCAACACATATCACGAATCGTTAGATTCTTGGTATGTGCTTTATAATAGGTTAACCGGAAGACTATACTGTGAAGTCATGTGGCTCTGTCAGTGTGTCGGCACCACTTTCCACTTCCCTTATATGTGTTGTAAATTTTACCTGTATATGGCGAGATTCTGCTGGTGGACGTTTCGTCCCCGAGGCCCACCCCCTGTAGGCTACAGACATTTTGGTCTTTGACATATGTCGCCATTTGTGGGAAGTTGATGCTGGGTCGACATCGGGCCTTACAGACTAATCATTTGTGTTAAATTTCGTCAATTTCATCTGACAACGATACAGCTCACCAATACCCAGTGCACGAGTAGTCACGGTGAAAGAGCTCACCAATTACCAATATACGACTTGTCAGAGCATTTCCATCATAGCTCTCTAGATTTGTATCTAATACCGCTTACGCCGGTACTAGGGGCCGTCTGGTCATATCATCCAAGTTGCTACATGAACAGATACAATAAAGGCGTACCTGAGATGCAACACATATCACCAATCGTTAGATTCTTGGTATGCGGTTTAGAACAGGTTAACCAGAAGACTATACTGTGAAGTCATGTGGCTCTGTCAGCATGTCGGCTCCTCTTCCCACTTCCCTTATATGTGTTGTGAGTTTTGCCTGTATATGGCGAGATTCTGCTGGTGGACGTTTCGTCTCCGAGGCCCGCCCCCTGTACAGGCTTTTTGGTCTTTGATATATGTTGCCATTTGTGGGAAGTTGATGCTGGGTCGACATCGGGCCCTAGAAACTAGTCTTTTGTGTTAAATTCCTTCATTTTCATCTGACGACGATACTGCTCACCAATCCCCAGTGTATGAGTTGTCACAGCGAAACAGTTCACCAATTACCAATATTGGAATTGTCAGAGCATTTCCATCATAGCTCTCTAGATTTGTATCTAATACCGCTTATGCCGGTGATAGGGGCCGTGTGGTCATCATATCATCCAAATTGCTACATGAACAGGTACAATAAAAGCGTACCTCAGATGCAACACACATCACGAATCGTTAAATTCTTGGTATGTGCTTTATTATAGGTTAACCGGAAGACTATACTGTGAAGTCATGTGGCTGTGCCAGTGTGTCGGCACCACTTCCAACTTCCCTGATATGTGCTGTAATTTTTACCTGTATATGGCTAGATTCTGCTGGTGGACGTTTCGTCCGCGAGGCCCGCCCCCTGAACAGACCTTTTGGTCTTTAATATATGTTGCCATTTGTGGGAAGTTGATGCTGGGTCGACATCGGGCCCTAGAAACTAATCTTTTGTGTTAAATTCGTTCATTTTCATCTGACGACGATACTGCTCACCCGTCCCCAGTGTACGAGTTGTCACAGCGAAACAGTTCACCAATTACCAAAAAAAGGAGTTGTCAGAGAATTTCCATCATAGCTCTCTAGATGTGTATCTAATACCGCTTATGCCGGAGCTAGGGGCCGTGTGGTCATCATATCATCCAAATTGCTACATGAACAGGTACAATAAAAGCGTACCGGAGATGCAACACACATCACGAATCGTTAGATTCTTGGTGTGTGCTTTATTATAGGTTAACCGGAAGACTGTACTGTGAAGTCATGTGGCTGTGCCTGTGTGTCGGCACCACTTCCCACTTCCCTGATATGTGCTGTAAATTTTACATGTATATGACGAGATTCTGCTGGTGGACGTTTCGTCCCCGAGGCCCACCCCTTGTACAGACATTTTGGTCTTTGACATATTGTGAAATGTCGATTCTGGACCACCATATAAAATGTATCAATTCTGACTTTCCATTTACCAATTGTATGCGAATCTTGTGTGCATGCAAACCTTGGTATTATGATGTGTAGTGACAAACCTATTTCCGGAATGTTATTCCATGACCCTTCAGGTCGATTATTGTAAACACAATTATTTGTGAGAATTAGTTATGTAAGTTCAGATTTATACAGATAACGTAGAAACTGCTTATGTAAGTACAATGATTTAACCTTGGTTTTGACGAATGGGATATACAATGCGACAGTTCTGTGATATGACTGTCATAATTGTACTGAAGCTGCGAGTACATCTATGTCGGGTTAAGTTGACATTGTAAATGTCTAGTATTGTATATAACGGAATGAGCGGCATATTATAGGCAGACAATTAACACCACGTCTCCCTGATGGCAGTACCGTCAGGTATCACAGAGGCTCATGCTTCCAATAATAGTATTTGCTAACTCCAGTTCCGAAAAATGACTGACTACAGAACAGTCTGATGTTGATGAGGTTACGCTAGTTTGCCTACCAAATGATGCCGCTCATTCCTGAGATAGATGAAAATCAAATTTCGTAATGACTTTGTTACCAGGAACAAGACTGTAGCTTTCATAATGGCGTGGAATGAGTTTACAATAAATCGGCTATATTCAACAGACATTTTCGTTGTATCCTCTCTCATTTAAAGACGTTGTCAAGACTTCGAGAAATCTCAGAAGCCGGACCTTTGGAATCTATTATTGTTTAGGTTTTGTGAAGACGATCCCTGTGTCTTGAGACGACTAATGCGTTATAACAGCTTATAGATCACGCGCACAAGCCCTGTCGTCTTTAAAGACCGCAAATTTCACAATATGTCGCCATTTGTGGGAAGTTGATGCCGGGTCGACATCGGGCCTTACAGACTAGTCATTTGTGTTAAATTCCGTCATTTTCATCTGACAACGATACAGCTCACCAATCCCCAGTGCACGAGTAGTCACGGTGAAAGAGCTCACCAATTACCAATATATGACTTGTCAGAGCATTTCCATCATAGCTCTCTAGATTTGTATCTAATACCGCTTATGTCGGTGCTAGGGGCCGTGTCGTCATATCAACCAAGTTGCTACATGAACAGATACAATAAAAGCGTACTTGAGATGCAACACATATCACCAATCGTTAGATTCTCGCTATGCGCTTTAGAATAGGTTAACCGGAAGACTAACCGGAAGGTTAACCGGAAGACTATACTGTGAAGTCATGTGGCTCTGTCAGTATGTCGACACCTCTTCTCACTTCCTTTACATTATTGTAATTTCACACATGATTACTTGAATCAACACTCAACTTGATATGTGTCAGAAATCCTTTCACATTTTCCTTTTAAAATTGTACAAAAAGGGAGAGAATCTTTATCACAGTAAATTTGGTTCATTCCCTTTAGAAAGTTTGGAAAATTTGATGAATGTAGTCAGCACTTTGGATATTGTTTTATCTGCAGGTAACATTTAAACAGTAAACCACACCATTAAAATTTTCTTACATAGTTAAGAGAAGTACCCAACCAAGGGCGGCATATTTTGGTGCTTTAAACGTTAAGGTATACCTCAGAAAATCTATTTGCCGAACTGTCCTTTATCCCCCGTGGTTTGTCACATGGCGACAATGACAGCACGGTTCATAACATTCGTGGAATGTAGACTCATGTCGCCAAGATACAGTGCCATGTCTAAGCGGGTCAAGATTTAAATCTCAATAATTCGTGAAACCCACCCACAATGTTCATAAGATGAATAGCTGTTGATTCTAGCGTGAACAGCCAATAATGACTGACAGCGTATGCTGATGTTCGTTTTTATCCAAAGCGAGTGTGTTCGTAGTTGGAGCTATTTCACAGCGAAGAAGGCCAAGGCTTGGATTCGACAATTGTCCTTCAATCTGATGGTTGGGATAAGACAAAGTGTTTGTATAATGCCATAAATGAACATGCACAGGCTTCAAAAGAAGGGTTCCCGAATCAATTAAGGGTTCCTGAATCAATGCGGACAAACAGACGGATGTAACAGCCCTAAACAACGCAACACGATGTTATGCGTCGATATGTAGTTCCTTAACTTCGAAATTGAACAGTAGATATTAATGACCGAATATGTAGATGATGTGACACCAGGTCAAGTTCCATAATGGATGACATCGACCTATTTTCAAAGGTATTTAAGTGATAACATGGATAAACACGAAACAATACGAAACAACGTGAGCTAGATTCTCGTTATTTGGCTGCCTCATACTAACCTCAAGGTCATTGGAGGTGTTCGGTTTGACCGTATTTTTTTCCTTAGTGTGTTGCGTTTATAAACCGAAAATATAATTTCCCCTCGTTTACTTTAAAAGTTATTAGCTTGAGAGAGAAAATACTGAATTTTCATATTCTCAATTTTCACCGAGAAGAGATTTGTCAAAAAAATATTACGAGTATTGGAAAATAAGCATTTGTTTGTTTTTGCGATTCTTGGCCATATTCTTGAAGGGAATTCCATTCATATATAAAATATGACACCTTTAACCAAAACGAGTCTTACATATCGAAATGCGGTGGGTTTGATCCAAAATGATACTGAAGAATCGTTTTGGTTAAAGGTGTCATATTGTCATGATATTGAAATATGCCAAAGCGCTTGTAATGCTCTGAAAGGGTGTAGTTCACCGCCATTCGGCACATGATTACTCATTTTGATAATTGTAACAGCTGCTTGGCCGAATGGTTACAGTGTCGGACTATGCTTTGCGTGCAATGTATATCACTGATTTATCCTTGGTCACTCCGACCTCGATGTATTTGTGTAATCATAAAGTGTGTATTAAGATAACTTGTGCAGGTCTTGAGTTTCTGTGATCGTCCTGTTTTTATCCTTCTTGACACTGCTAAATACTTTGCACATATGATATATTTGTTGAATAAATATTATTCAAAAGGAAAAAAAAAAACAGTGTCGGACTGCAGATTAAAAGAAAACCAACATTTTGGTTCGAATCCCCAAATCCCCCCAAAAAATTCTTTATTTTTTCCTTTTCCTCCCATCTTTATCATTTTGGACTTTAAAGTGATATAAAGACAGTGAACCCCTAACGCACATAATCCGTTATTTTATTATAATTCGTCAATAGAATTGCACACAAACAACTCCACACACAGTCAGTATTTGAATATTCTGACGATCCAGCGGAGCAAAAAATTAATTGTTATACATATATAATTTCGTCTTAGGGCAGCGGAAAGTTGTAACTATGAATTGAAAAGATATAAGGTTAAACTTGTCTTATATCAAGGCCTTTATTAAGGAAATGACCCTCAACAAGTGGTGACGCTTGCTTTCCCAATTGATTATGCATGTGCCAATATGTGCCAATGGCAACCGTATGAGAATATGAACCAGAATTTCCCATTTGACTAGCCTCGTCGTCTGACAAAGAGTTGGGGAATACCTGAGCATTACGTCACAATTTACCGGCCGGATCGGAGCGAGACAATAGAGCGGCAGAGACCGACTCTGAAGAGAAAAATATCCATCTAAAGCGAACACCTCCTTTATTTCGCAGTGGGTTCAAACGCAAAGGTGATGGAGGTCACAATTTGAGAGCCAGTCACATCTCATTACAAACACTGACGGGGAATAAATGGGTAAAACCGGTATACAGATAGGTTGTAATGGTCTAGGCTGTCCAATATGCTAGTTGACGTTCGGATTATAGAATATATAAAAAATATGCCAAGATTCATGTTTCGAAAAAAGTCAATTGCGGAAGATTATTTTATAGGAGTTTCGAACTTGTTTTAGTATGAATAAGGTACTTTGACGCCGGGCCTATTATTGGCGGCAGCTGGCCGAGCGATGTGAGGGAAGGGTGTGGAAGGGGGTGGGGGTACATTTGTACATTGTTCTATACTTCAGGCCTAACGGGTGTCTTGAAAGTTGAGTTTGTGGAAATCTGCACTGGCCGATAAGAAATGTTCAATGTCTGGAATTGTCAAGTAAACTTCTGCTTCATACTTCGATTTCAAAAATCATTTTGGAACCTTTCAGAAGACATTGCGATAATAAGGGACGACCATGTCGATTTTGTCCCATTGCGATGGTAATCCTACCTTGCCTTTGGGGCATTGGGGAGCCGAAATTCCCCCCCCCCCCCTACCAAATTTTCTGCGCTATCCCCAGAACGACAAAAAATGGAGCAGGGGATCATGGGTAAATTCAAAATGGCGGCCACGTGGGGTACCAGAAAAGTGATGTTTTTGTCATATTTCTTCAAAATTTCTGCTTTTCCCCTATGAAAAGTCGGCAAAAACTATTTTATTTCACATCACATTAATATTTACTAATTTATCATGCAGTTTTTGAGGAGAAATTGCATAAATAAAAAATTCGGAAAATCCGACCTAAAAATCGACCAAAAAATGCCGTTCTTGAAAATGACATCACTGGGACGTCATCCAAGCGGCCATCTTGGATTCTTTACATTTTCTGGTTGAGCTTGACCCAAGGGTATAGTGTGGTAAGTTTCAGCCCCATAGCTCAAAGGGTAAGAAAAATAATTAGGGAGCCATTTCGCCAGGACAGCTCCCAAAAAGCCAAGACCAGATAAAGTTATTACCGTTGCGATGGTATGAGCCCATACAGCCGGTCAAGCATACAGACGAAACCAATATCCTCACCAACCCCGTAGCGGGCGAGAGTAATAACCTATTTTCTGCTAAGCCTGTTTTCTAACAATGTCTACAAATCTGCATCGATTATCTACTCACTTATTCATGGCTCGACGAATGACAGTGAACGATTGAATCGGCGATAAGTTATTCAACAAAAAGTGAGTATCTTCCCGGCGGGAAAAAATTAAATATGCTGGCTTCTGTATATTTAGGTCGCTCCCATGAGATTGTTTACATATTTATATTTGTACGATCAACACAGTGACAATATTATCAGATTAAATTCTATTTTAATTAGCATAATGTGTTTTAATCTCGTTACCTTTTTACTACACCATTGTACACTGACATAGATTACAAATAGAGCAGGTATTTTTCCATTCTCAGACTGTTGCACTATGCTAGAATCCGAGTACACAAAGCAATTATATTAGTCTTGGCAAATCATCAGCATGGGAGCACGTGTCTCATTAGGATATAAAGGAAGTCTATTCGTGGCACAGTGACAAGAAACATATGCGGTTAAACTTAGCGTATCGCTGTGAGACAACCTCACTAATCGTGTCTGTGAGAAAACCTACTGAGTCACTTTGAGATAACCTAAACCGTTTTGCTGTGAGATTACTAACCGTGTCATTGTGACACAACATACGAAGTCACTTTGAGATAACCTATACCGTATTGCTGTGAGATTACTAACCGTGTCATTGTGACATAACATACGAAGTCACTTTGAGATAACCTATACCGTATTGCTGGGAGATTACTAACCGTGTCATTGTGACACAACATACAGTCACTTTGAGATAACCTATACCGTATTGCTGTGAGAACACCTATCGTGTCATAGTGACATAACATACAAAGTCACTTTGAGATAACCTATACCGTATTGCTGTGAGAACACCTATCGTGTCATAGTGACATAACATACGAAGTCACTTTGAGATAACCTATACCGTATTGCTGGGAGATATACTAACCGTGTCATTGTGACACAACATACAAAGTCACTTTGAGATAACCTATACCGTATTGCTGTGAGAACACCTATCGTGTCATAGTGACATAACATACAAAGTCACTTTGAGATAACCTATACCGTATTGCTGTGAGATTACTAACCGTGTCATTGTGACATAACATACAAAGTCACTTTGAGATAACCTATACCGTATTGCTGTGAGAACACCTATCGTGTCATAGTGACATAACATACAAAGTCACTTTGAGATAACCTATACCGTATTGCTGTGAGATAACCTACTGATTGTATCACTGTGATATACAAGATTTTGTTCATACAAATATATTGTGTTTCTGTGTCGAAAGCATTGTCTAGATTAATGTGTAGATAAGTGAAATCGGGGAAGTCTAGTTGCGTAAATCTCTCCTCAAGAACGAAATGTTCACCCAGATGCTCTTGCTCTTGCTCTTGCGGAACATTACCTCAATAACATGTGCGCAAGAAGGTAAACTATCGTACAGATGCCCCGATTGGATTTACAGATCGGCCGAGAGGATGGATTACTCGGTTCGGGATGAAATGTGCTATTCAATTTACAAAACAGACAAAATTTGACAGAGTGCTTCTGAAACTTGTCAGGAGAATGGGGGTCAACTGGTCAAAGTTATCAACGAAGATCTTAGCCAATTCTTACAAAAGACTAGTGAAGTACCTTACTTTTGGATTGGCGCCAAATCAAGCGGAGGAAAATGGTTTTGGAGAGATGGTGACCCAGTTGAATATACAGATTGGAGTCCATTCGGCGGTGATGCAGTTTCGTCGTGGTTTACACGAAGTGAAACGTGCGCGCAACTTTCTCTTAATGCGATTCTCGGTTCCTGGTATAAAATAAATTGTAAGACAGAGCTGCCTTACGCGTGGGAATACAATGCTGTACAATACGATCATTTATCGTCCGATGTTACCGAAATTATATCATCTGTCACCTCAGCGACAACGTACAAGAATGTTACCACCAGCATCACAAAATATTCAGCATTGAATCAAAATGCATCCAAGAATAACCAGGTAGTTGGGGCTGTGAAAAAGCGCAGGCAATTCAATCAAATCAGAGGCCCTAACGGCGACGACAATATCTGGTTGATGACCGAACCCGTCGATACAATAAGACAACGCTCCGCATCACAATGTGCCAGGAAATTTGTCCAACAAACCCAGTTCGAGTGTAATATGTTTAACATCCACCAGGAAAAAGGATTGTGCAGGTTATATAACTTAGCCGATCCCGTGGTAGAAGAGATGACTGTCAGTGACGGTTGGACTCTATGGAAACCACAAGATCTATATGTGTAATCTTCTCGCAGATACATCATTTCAGTTGATAAAATGTTAGGCAGATTTTTTTTGCAATTGTTTTTTTTGCTATGGATATATTCGACATCGGGAGCAAAACCCCCTCTCCTTTCTCAGATCTGAGGATAGTAGTTATTGGAACTATTTCATAAATCATTCGGAAAAATATTAGAAAACCATTCATCTTTCGATGAACTATTCGTGAACCAGAGCCAGTGGTCGGATACTGGCGACATCGTCATTGGACGTCAAGGTTGTTTATTATGTCTATCGAAGTTTAGTCTCAAAGTGATATCCTGTTTTATTGTTTCATGGTCATTTAATGATTGCCATGTGCCATGATTGCCATTGCTATTACTCTTGTAATATTACGCCTATAATATTTTCTATAGTTGCATTGAAGCATGTTAATGTATAAGCAATGCATTCCGTATTCAAGGACTAAACAATCGCTTCAGTGTGTTGAAAAAAACTTGAATCTTCGTAAGGCATTCAAGAGACATCGATGAGCGATACTGTTTTACCTAAATTGTCATTTTTCTAGCTGTTTGAGACTAGTTTACCGATTATGAATGTCTGGTCCCAATGCCATATGTCTGAATTTTGGATGCAAATATATCATAAGTACATTAGAATAACGCGCTAAGAATTTTTGTTAGCTCGAATAACATTTTGCATAGTGACGTTAACATCTGGTCAAGTCTGAAATCCACGAAATCTCCAGTGAGAACTTTTTCAATTGTTCACCAATCAGCTGGAAGAAATAGAAAGGCAAACAGGTGGAGAAACAAACAAACCAAAACAATATCCTCGCCAGCTACGTACTAAGCGAGATTACACTCTCAGAGATATTCAGGGAATAATCCTGAATAGATCAGGCTGTACATCCACAACTCAATTTCAGGGATTTGACTTGAACCCCAGGGATAATTTCCTAACATTCAGGTATATCAACCATGAATTCAAGCTAAATTACCTGAAGTATAGAATACTTTACGTACCTGAATAGGGTCGGGAACTTACTAATCAAGGTGTTCAATTTGCCTGAATTTCAGGGAATATCCTCTCATTCAGGGATCTTATTCCTAAAATTCAGGTAATCAGCCCTAAATTTCAGCCAAAATCCCTCAAATTGAGTTGTGGATATACAATCTGATCAGTTCAGGTCTTTTGCCTGAATATCTCTGAGAGTGTATTATCTTATTTTCTGTTAACCTTACCTGGCCTGAGGGCGAAATGCTCCCCCCCCCCTACTAAACTTGCTGCGCTATCTCCGGAAGGACAAAAAAGGAGAGCTGAAACTCCTTGACTTTATAACTTATCATATTAGAGTCATTTGAGCCTATTTGCATATCCCCCCAAGCAGAGGATCATGGTTAAATTCAAGATGGCGGCAACGTGGGGTACTAGAAATGTAACGTTTTTGTCATATTTCTTCAAAATTTCTGATTTTCAGCGCTGAAAAGTGGGCAAAAACTATTTTATTTCACATTACAATAACATTTACTAATTTATCATTCAGTTTTGGGGGAGAAATTGCATAAATAAAAAAAATCGGAAAATCCGACCGAAAAATCGCTGTGACGTCATCAAAGCGGCCATATGGATTTTTCTTACATTTTCTGGTAGAGTTTGACCCAAAGGTATAGTGTGGGAAGTTCAGCCCCCAAGCTCAAGGTCCAGCCCTGGACAGGTCCCCAAAATCCCAGGCCAGATAGGGTTAACCCTACCCGGACTGGGGGGGGGGGCACTTTCCGCCCCCCCCCCCTCTGTTGGTTTTTTGCTCCTATCTCTGGAATGACAAACAATTGAGAGCTGAAACTCCGTGACTTTTTCGATTATCATATTGGGGTCATTCTGAGCCTATTTGCATGACCCCCGAGCAGAGGATCATGGGTAAATTCAAAATGGCGACCATGTGGGGTACCAGAAAAGTGACGTTTTCGTCATATTTCTTCAAAAATTATGCTTTTCCGCAAGGAAAGGTGGGTAGAAGCTATTTTATTTCATATCAGATTATTATTTACTAATTTATCATGCAGTTTTCGTGAAGAAAAAACAAAAAATAAAAAAATCGAAAATTCTGACTGAAAATTCGTCCAAAAATGTTTTTTTGAAAATGACGTCACAGTGAAATTTACGACATGGATTTCGAGCAGAAGTGGGGCTCTTTGGATTCATATTACACATTGCAGCTTTGCTAAGATCCTTCATATATTTATATTTCTACAGGTATAGAGCACGATGGATATATAGCTCATGAACCTCTAGTTGTTTTTCATATGATGAGACTGGGTTTTTTGCAACGTATTGTCATTTCCTTATTTATTTGATGTGTGTGCGCGCGTGTGCGTGTGTGTGCGTGTGTGTGTGATCCATACCATCCTTTTGCTATCAGTTGTCCAAGGGTTGCGCCACAGGCGATATCCTTCCCATCCTTTTGCTATCAGTAGTTCAAGGGTTGCGCCACAGACAATACATTGTCCCTACCTGTGTTTATAATGTGAGCTTATCTGTAAACATTGTTAGATGTATGTGTATACATATATGCGTATAGCCTTATGGGCAATGAGTCTGGCATAATCCGACTGTTTTAAAATTTTCTCATACGCAAATAGGTATATAACTCTCTTGTGAATGCTTGAATTTTTTGTCGCATATAATTTGTGTAAATATTGATCAAATATGGCATAAAATAGTGTAAATATCTATAGAATATACCTATCTGTACACAATATAGTCTATATGTGTATTTCGGTTGGTTGGTTGGTTGGTTGGTTGAAGTTTAACGTCGCACCTAACCTTATTGGTCACACGGCGACGATGACACAAACATACCCTTGCAAAGCACTAACCCTAACAGAAACCTAACTAAAACTACAAAATTTCAAATTTTTAAAATTTGGTATGTATAAAAGTTTATATATAAATATTTGTGTAACTATGTATGTGTGCGTGTTTATACATGTGTGTTTATGTGCACATACGAATTATATATGTAAGTATGCACCGGTAATCTGATAGAATGACGTTTGTATATACAGTTAATTTGGATGAGCATTTGGCTAAAAATTTATTACGTCATGTACATAGGAAGTTATCATTTATTTTGAAATATTAAAATATCAATATACGAAAATGGATAAATATATACTTACTTTGCAATATAACCCATAAAATATAACCTAAATAGCCATACTGTCTATGGCATTTTTAGTCAGTTTGGATTGTTTCGTATTGGTTACTACTCCTGTTGTTACATATGTCATATGAATGTTCGGATAATAAATAAGTATTCCTGCGGTAAAATATACATAGTTTGATATTTTTGCACGCAAAACTGTCTTTCTGTGTATCCGCAATTGTAATGCCATAATAGGGGTCTGATTGTAATAACGTTATTCTCTCGCTCCTCATATCATGCAGAGCCCTAAGTATATGTATACAGGCAAGAAAATGTATGATTTTTATACACAATATTTTATTTATTTTACACGCGTTTGATATATTATTCAGTCAGAACAACATATTACAATACAAAGACAAGATGGCAAGGCAATGTGTCCTCATTTTATGTCACATGCGTTTTTGTGCTTCTGCTACAATCTTCATTGGTGGAATGGGTGAATTACTATTGTTTTCCTTACATATTCTTTGCATATTCTTTTAGTTATGCGAATAATCTATTCCAATGGTGTAATCCTCTTCACGACTGACCGCATTTCTATTACTGTCCGGCAAGGTTATTGCCACGGAGCTGAGTGACAGGTGCGCAGCGGCTAGCTGAGCTTTATGCCAATGGTCTCTGGATCACGCAGCGCCTTGGACCAGTATGGAATTATGGTATCTGGACCATACAGCTCGTCGGTCCAGTATGGAACTATGGTCTCTGTATCATACAGCTCCTCGGTCCAGTAGGGAACAATGGTCTCCGGATCATACAGCCCCTCTGTACAGTATGGAACAATGGTCTCTGGATCATACAGCTCTTCGGTCCAGTATGGAACAATGGTATCTGGACCATACAGCTCCTAGCTCTATCCAGTATGGAACAATGGCCTCTGGATCATAGAGCTCCTCGGTCCAGTAGGGAACAACGGTCTGTGGATCATACAACCCCTCTGCCCAGTATGTAACAATGGTCTCTGGATCATACAGCCCCTCGGTCCAGTATGGAACAACGGTCTGTGGATCATACTACCCCTCGGCCCAGAATGGAACAACGTTCTCTGGATCATACAGCCCCTCGGTCCAGTATGGAACAATGGTCTCTAGATCACAGAGTCCCTCGGTCCAGTATGGAACAATGATCTCTGGATCATACAGCTCCTCGGTCCAAAATGGAACAAAGATATCTGGACCATGCAGCTTCTAGGTCCATCCAGTATGGAACAATGGTCTCCGGATCATACAGCCCCTCAGCCCAGTATGGAACAATGGTATCTGGATCATACAGCACCTCGGTCCAGTATGGAACAATGGTGTCTGGAACATACAGCTCCTCGGTCCAGTATGGAACAATGATCTCTGGGTCATACAGCTCCTCGGTCCAGTATGGAACAATGATCTCTAGATCATACAGCTCCTCGGTCCAGTATGGAACAATGATCTCTGGATCATACAGCTCCTAGATCCATCCAGTATGGATCAATGGTATCTGGAGCATATAGCCCTTCGGTTCGGTATGGAACAATAGTATCTGGATCACAGAGCTCCTCGGTCCAGTATGGAACAATGGTCTCTGTATCATACAGCTCCTCGGTCCAGTGTGAAATAATGGACTCTGGATCATACAGGTCTTTGGTCCAGTATGCAACAATGGTATCTGGATCATACAACTCCTAGGTCCATCCAGTATGGAACAATGGTCTAGGGATCATACAGCTCCTCGGTCCAGTATGGAGCGATGGTCTCTAGATCATACGGCTCCTCGGTCCAGTATGGAACAATGGTTGGTGCATCATACAGCTCCTCGGTCCAGTACAGAACAATGGTCTCTGGATCATACAGCTCCTCGGTCCAGTATGGAACAAAATTTCAAAACCACATTCTTAAGCATACACATGTGGAACACTGTTTTCTTTTCTTGAGTAATACATGCCACTGAATGGATTCTATGAATATTATTGCCCAGTAAAACATGCAAATCACTTTTCAACAGTTCATGTAACTGCTACGCTTTCTGTTATTTTTCGGGTTTGATATTTTCGCGGCTTGTGTATTTTCCGTTTTAAATAAATTTCTGTCTTGCAGCAATTTCTGCTACCTTTTCCGTCGTTTTACCGGTTTGATATTTTAACAGATTGTTTAGTTATTTTAGATAATTTCTAAGATACCCGTTCAAAATGTTTGGTATTTGGACTGCGTAATCTACACATACCTAGGAAATCAAGGTTCTCGCATGTCCAATTTGCTTCCTGGGTTTAACTTACAATGGCGGCGGTTTAACTAATTTTTCGAATAACTTAACTTTGAAATATGGTCTGATATGAGACTGAAACATCCGAGAGATACTTAAGATTTTGAAATATTTTTAGTTATTTGAACGATTACATACTCGAATGGATCCATCCTTTTATCCCTAAATATACAACAATATATAAAGTTGAATTGCCTGAATAAATGCGTTCGAAAAATATTAAACAAGGGGAGTATCCATATTTGCTGTGAACGGGCCTTCAGACCTACAGTAATGGCACCTACAAGTTTGCTATCGATGATATATTCTCTTATTGATGGCCGTCTCCACGATTGACAATGTACCTTTCTGTAGGCTGATAATTTATTTAAGGCAACGAGAGTAACTTTGCGGCTGAAAGATTAAATGTATGATTAATAATTAGGCGTTAGAACAATAGCGACTCCAGAAGGAGAACAAATATGAAAATGCTATTATTTCAATTATATGGGGAGGCAACTCATTAATATTAAGGACAATCGATACTGCCTTATACTAGGCTGTGCCACGAAACGCCTTCTCCCAACATTTATCAATAAGCCTGAAACCTGTTGACGTTGGCCCCCAATATCCATGACAATTAAAGCCCACTTCTATCCCTTGATGCAATGCAGGCCTCAACATCAATGACAAATAATTGGCGGGTGGGGATCGTTATACAATTTAATTATCTTCTCACCTCCCACATGTAACGTGACATCAACTTAATTGCAAGCACGAGGTCCCCCAACTGGCACAGGCGGAAATGCAAGCTTTAATTTGGTGTATCTGGTTACATATAAGAATTCACGCCGTGCGGCACGTGTACTGCGCGTTGACAGTTTAATTAGTTTTGTGTTACATAAGCGATGCTGACGTATACTTCTGGATCACCTGTAATGCAGATGAACGATTGCACAATTTATCACGTGATTGAAAGAGAGATAATACGTCATCAGGGTTCAGGTCCATTGTGGCGATGGATATCACACACTGATAGCAAAGTACTATCTTCGTGTGTCAGATCTTTGGCGCTAAATTTCGTAACTTGTCTAATTCTGCTGAACCTCCAAACTATGGTCTTCGTGGAGGGAAGTGTGGGGGGGGGTCGCTTAATGTCACACTCAAGGTTATTTCACCGATATGATGACAGGCACTTTTATTGGTGAAGGAAGGCCGGAGAGAATCACCGGCTGGCGGCAAAAGACTGTCAAAATTTACCACACCTTACCACAATTTACCTTACCAGCGAGACTCGAACCCGTGCTTGTTCCACGATGTGGGGCAAGCGTTCACAAGCGAAGCGCCTCGGAACATTCGGTCATCGAAGACCCTGATCTTCGTGGTCTTCATATGCAAAGCGTCATTGAGATGCAATACAATCTCTACAAGCCGAGTAGCTAGCAGGTCCTCCGCCAAGTAGCCTGTTTGAGAGCATACAGCATATACGCTTCCAATATCTCCTTAAATATAACTTGGAAAGTTGATATGTGTATGTGGAAAGAGACATTCATCTGGAATTGTTGAGACAATTTGAGGAGGTTTGGGAAGCAGTAATGGGTAGTGTAACACTGGAATGTAAATCTGTAGTTGTATATGGATTTGTGGATGGTGAGGTTTATAAATCGATGAGTGGAAGAGATCAAGATATCGCGTTCACAACACAGATGAGTACAATATGGGTGAGCGAAATCCAAGATGGTCAATGGCAGCCATCTTGGATTACATACTACCTCAATGAAAATCAATACCAATCGCTGTCTAATTGATGTGAAGCACCGTCTCGAGTTTGAAGTCGATTGGTCGAACTGTTCTCGAGATATCGCGTTCACAAGATGTGGGATGGACAGAATCCAATATGGTCAATGGCAGCCATCTTTGATTATGTACCTCAGTGAAAACCAAGTTGATTGGTCAAATTGTTGTCGAGATATCACGTTCACAAGATCCGAGACGGATGGAATCCAATATCGTCAATGGCAGCCATCTTGGATTATGTACCTCAGTGAAAATCAATACCAATGGCCGTCTAATTGATGTGAAGCACATTCTCAAGTTTGAAGTCGATTGGTCGAACTGTTCTCGAGATATCGCGTTCACAAGATGTGGGATGGACAGAATCCAATATGGTCAATGGCAGCCATCTTGGATTATGTACCTCAGTGAAAACCAATACCAATGGCCGTCTAACTGATGTGAAAAACCTTCCCAAGTTTGAAGTCGATTGGTTGATTTTGTTTTTGATATATCGTGTTAACAAGATGTGGAATGGAGTGAATCCAATATGGTCCATGGCAGCCATCTTGGATTACGTATCTCAGTGAAAATCAAAACCAATGGCCGTTTAACTGATTCGAAGCACATTCTCAAGTTTGAAGTGGATTGGTCAAACTGTTGTCGAGATATCGCGTTCACAAGATGTGGGATGGACAAAATCCAATATGGTCAATGGCAGCCATCTTGGATTACGTACCTCAGTGAAAATCAATACCAATGGCCATCTAAATGATGTGAAGTACCTTCCCATATTTGAAGTCAATTGGTTGAATTGTTCTCGAGATATCGCGTTCACAAGATCTGGGACGGATGGAATCCAATATCGTCAATGGCAGCCATCTTGGATTATGTACCTCAGTGAAAATCAATGCCAATGGCCGTCTAATTGATGTGAAGCACATTCTCAAGTTTGAAGTCGATTGGTCGAACTGTTCTCGAGATATCGCGTTCACAAGATGTGGGACGAACAGAATCCAATATGGTCGATGGCGGCCATCTTGGATTACGTACTTCAGTGAAAATCAATACCAATGGCCGTCTAACTGATGTGAAGCACCTTCTCAAGTTTGAAGTCGATTGGTCGAATTGTTCTTGAGATATCGCGTTCACAAGATGTGGGACGGACAGAATCCAATTTGGTCGACGGCGGCCATCTTGGATTACGTACCTCAGTGAAAATCGATACCAATGGCCGTCTAACTGATGTGAAGCACCTTCTCAAGTTTAAAGTCGATTGGTCGAATTGTTCTCAAGATATCGCGTTCACAAGATGTGGGACGGACGGACGGACGGAAGGACGGACGGAGGGACGGACGGAAGGACGGATGGAAGGACGGACGGCTAGCATTTCCAAGTCCTCCCACCACTTCGTGGCGGAGGACAATAACGATTGAAAAATCATTTTGATCAAAGCATACTGACCGATGAAACATATTCTACGATATGTACATCATGATGTCTTGTCGGCAGCAGTATAAACTGTTGACCACTTCTCCTTTGCAGTTAGCTCATGTTCAGATGCATTTGTAATTCACGCCTACTTGGAATTTGGTACTAGTATTACATGTATGTACATTTGGGGAGGTGGGAGGTGCAATTTTCCCAATGAATTCCGCATTGTTCCATGGATTCGATGCTAAGTTTGAGGCATATATGGAAGACACAGTACATGTAAATTTCCCAGTATCTCTATGAACCCTGATTAAAAGAACAAGACAGAGCTGTGGTGTTGATAGCTGTCAATAAATTGATGCATACATTTATTTTATCATGATTAGAAAAATGCTGGATATTCTGCCATTGGACATATAGATACACACATGGTAATTTCATGACCTTCCTATTAAAATTGGAGAATTACATGTATGAAGCTTAACTAATCCCCAAACACGTGCTGTACACTGTCAAGTTTGATTCAATGAGGAGAGAAATTATGGAATGCTATTACATACCACCTAATTCATGCAGCAGATGCTATAATATTTCATTTTCTCTCTACTCCATATTTACATGAGCAATGTTTGCTTAAAGCAAATGTTTTACAAGTCTGTCCAGCACATAAGTTATTGAATCTAACTCATTCTTCAAGATCTATTTTCTCAAGTACGAGTAATTCTGTTCCATTTGAAAAGTATTTCTGGCATACAAAACAATTGAAATTATTTGTTGCATTATATTTTGTATGATGCCTCAATGAACTGAACATTTGAAGGGTTTCTCTTATGTGTGTAGTTGGCACAAATTGTCATGCACATCTGAACTCCCAAGTGTTTATTCAGATTCATCTGTTGTGCACATCTGTACTGAGTTCGTTCAGAGGATATATGTACAAGTTCACATTTTAATATTCCGTTTTTACTCCTCCCAATATTTACATCATTATTATGTCCTACATATCTGTGTCCAGCACTTACATGTTATTGTATTTTCTCATGTTTGAATAGTTCTTTTGGCATACAGAACACTCAAAATTATTTATTCCACGAGATATTGTACGCCTTCTTGATGAACTGTGATCACAACACCTGTACTCTTGAAGGGTTTATCTCCAGTGGGAATTCTCATGTGTTCATTCAGATGGTGCTTTTAGTGCACACCTGTACTCACACTTTGAAAACTTGAAGAGTTTCTCTCCAGTGTGAGTTTTCATGTGATCGTTCAGATGGGACTACTGTACACTGATACTTTCACACTGAACACTAGAAGGGTTTCTCTCCATGAACACTAGAAGGGTTTCTCTCCAGTGTGAGTTCTCATATGCCTATTCAGAGTGTCTTTTCGTGCACACCTGTACTCGCACACGGAACACTTGAAGGGTTTCTCTCCAGTGGGAATTCTCATGTGTTCATTCAGATGGTGCTTTTAGTGCACACCTGTACTCACACTTTGAAAACTTGAAGGGTTTCTCTCCAGTGTGAGTTCTCATGTCATCGTTCAGATGGGACTACTGTACACTGATACTCTCACACTGAACACTAGAAGGGTTTCTCTCCATGAACACTAGAAGGGTTTCTCTCCAGTGTGAGTTCTCATGTGCCTTTTCAGAGTGTCTTTTCGTGCACACCTGTACGCGCACACGGAACACTTGAAGGGTTTCTCTCCAGTGTGAGTTCTCATGTGTTCAATCAGATCTGACTTTTGTGCACACCTATACTCACACACTGAACACTTGAAGGGTTTCTCTCCAGTGTGAGTTCTCATGTGACTATTCAGACGAGACTTATCTGTACATCTATAATCACACACTGAACACTTGAAGGGTTTCTCTCCAGTGTGAGTTCTCATGTGAATAATCAGATGGTGCTTATATGCAGACCTATACTCACACACTGAACACTTGAAGCGTTTTTCCTTATTTGATGAATTATGTTTTTTCGAAAGCTGTCTCATCTCATTTAAGACATCGGCAGGGATAATAGAACCATGGTCATTTCTCGCATGACGATAATAGTTTATCCTTGTTGAAAACTCAATGTGGGGACAGTGTCTGCAGCAGTAAATCTCTTCACCTGAAAGTAAAAAAATACTAAAGATAAATTTTGCTAGCAGTTCTGGTGTGCACAAAATATGATTAAATATTTCCTTGGATCTGATCTTTACACGTGGAACTACATAAAACAAAGAAGTACAGATATATTTATAATATTAAAACAAAGCTTTATGGGACTGGAGAATTCCTATTCATATATATATGTAAACTTGATCCTATAGGCTATTATATATGTAACAAGCCTGGCATCTAGAACTTGGTCGAAAACATACCAGTCTCGGAAAATGCGAAGAGCTGCGACTATTTATCCGCGATAACTGTGTGGGCCTAAACATGTATGCGATGTCGTAATGATACAATTTTTCTTAGGGCAAAACTCAAAACCAAATTTTGAAAGAAATCTTTCGGAACTCTTCACGAAAAAATGCTTTCTCACAGGTCTGCGTTCCTGCGGAAGCAACAACATGGGAACACACCAGTTTTTCTCTTGAAATAAGTGGAGATATATATGGATTTCTCCAACTCTAGATCTGTATTTTATTTGCATCCCGCAAAATGATCTGTCTTTAAGATTGGGTGATATCATGTAAAGAAAAAGTTATCCAATCATTCAAACTTGTTCAATAATTTCCAGAATTTATATTTATCTGGCACATTTCACGTTTATTATATGTGAAATGTGCCAGATAAATATAAATTCTGGAAATTCTTGAACAAGTTTGAATGATTAGACAATTTTTTAGTATTATGTATACATTTGGGAATAATGCAGAACTAATTAAATGGGTTTTTTTTCTTTTTCAAATACTACCGACAGACATGTTGCTGATGTTATGTTTTATTGTTTTAGTTGAAATATTTGAACATATTAAATTTCTTAGTGTGATAGTTCAAACAATACTCTAATTTACAATTTCAGTCTTTCCGAAATCATGTTACTGCATGACCTATAGCGAAGGCCAATTTTTTGTAATTCTTTTACTAACTGCTTGCATTCGTTTAAACTGCTGCCTACGAATTAGGTAAGTAATAAATGTATGATCATTCTTGGTGGTCAGTGACAGATGACAGATTGCATTCTTCCCCCATTCTCTGTGTCGTATGATACTAAAGACAGTATGGATACTGAGAGTTTGCAAGTCACCAACACCAAGGTTGGGCAAATTAGCATGATAATCTACAGTATTTGAGAATAATGTGGCCCTTTTACAGCAAGATGGTATAATTCAAATTTGTTATTGTTTACGAAACTCAAAATTGTACTTCAAGCCTCTCAATGTGCACATTGAAGTGGCAAATAATCGTGATTAGCCCCACCAATCATATTTAATGATCAGCAGTAAAAGCCTTTCATCTATTATTTTTGTTATCACAATCTGGAGTTGTCTACGGAGACGAGTCTTTATTTTAAAATACAGTGCTTGTAAACATCTTAAATGAACAAAGAAATGTAACATGAAATTAAAGTAAAACATTGAGTTGATGGACCGCGAAATCCGTATGGGAATCGGCCTTCAAACTACAATTTCAATCAATCGAATCCTATTTAATTTACTTAGACAGTCAACTGAGAACATCAAAAAACAAAAGCATCTGTCCTTTCATTGATGAGCGATATCGTCAGTGGTGCTATTGTTAATAATTACGCTCATCAGATAAATATATTGAATATAGGATCTCATCCCTGCAGATGTTGGACAGTAAGAATGTAATGAGACTTTTTGAGGTTCTTATTTTTCTGTACATTTATCAGTTTTTATTTACGAGAAAGGAATTTTATTATAGCCCAGAAATGTGATCAGAGCAATCAACGATCTTTTCCATACCGCGGGATTTTGGACAGGTCTTCCATTGTCACTCCACCTTGACTACCCGCTCAGAAATAAATAGGAAACAAGAGACGTTTGTTTGAATTGCAGGGTTAGATCTAGGGTCTCACAGCGTCCGTGAAACGGACACAGGTACAAAATCAAATGAATTAAAAATGAATATGTTTTTGCAAAATATCAAATGATTTTTTCCAAAAATCAAATGATGTTTTTTTACGATGTTTGAAAGCCGTAAACCTGGACGAGTGTGTGTCAACTCGCGTTAGACAACTTATGGCAAGGGAGACAACTATGCATCTATCCGTTGATAAGCTTGGCCACTAGGGGCGCGATAGTTTTCGTTCTCCAGGCAGAGGTCTATACTATGAATGAAGTCGGAAATATGTACGTCTGTGAGTGTCTGGAGAGCTAGGCAGCGCACGTGCGTTCTCGCGTTGTATCTGCAATGACAAGCCGTCATGGCGGGACAGAAAGGTCGGTCTGGGGGAAATACGAAGGGTAGCGGCCGCACAAGAGGATGCGGTGTATTGGCTGGACATTTGAAAAAAAAAATAAAGGAAGATGAAGGGTCTGACTGCCACAAAGTCGACGTTCTCTTTGCTCGATGCTGTGCTGCCGGTATTGAAAACACAGGTCAAGCAGATGTTGAACACGACATGGAAAATGATGCAGGCATCGAAGTTGGGACAAATTATGTTCAACCCGTTTAGGCAGTCGAGGTGGGAAGAGAATTAGCTTCGAATGATATACAACATGGTATAAAAATACTGTACAGAGGAATCTATTCAATAGAAATTTTGAAAGCAGCAGCTGTAAATAATTTTAAAAGCAGATGATCAAATTAAACAAGAAGTAAAATGTGCATGATATGCTTGTCTGATTGACAAGACATGTGCAGCCAGGAATCGGTTAGAATGCTTCTAAGAGCATCAAGGGTCCCAGAGTTTCTCGGCGCCTAGGCGGCCCCTGAGCCCTAGTCTAATCAGCAAAAAGGTTAGTTGTTATTAGTTTAGTCAAAGTTGACATCATGGTATAGTATCAATCTGACAGCACGTGGAGTAAATGATCTGGAAATTCATGCATTAAGTCCCTGCTCAACTTTGTCATTTTGAAACATAAGCAAGATCAGCCTGAATATGGTGAAAATTTGGAAAAAAAGAAGTAAATTGTTCATTATCTACAGGTATCTGACAAGACATTTAAATAGCCAGAAATGGGCTCGAATGCTCCTGAGAGCATCTAAGACCCCAGAGCTTCCAGGGGCCTAGGCGGCCCCTGGACCCCGGCCTGTACGCTACGCCTCGCTGCGCTCGGCATTATTTTTTTCAAATAAGGACACTACTTCAAATTCCTGGATATAACCCTGAATTGAATATATGGACAAATTGCAGTAGACTGGGAAATGGATATGACTGGCGGAGCTATATGGCTTTGTTCACCGACAGCTTCATCGAATTCCATGATGCCGGCTCCGTAGATTCTATAATAACTTTGAATTCTTAAAACCTCATTTTCCTTGCAATTGTCTGTCAAAACGCCTCCTGGCTAATTTGCTTCTGATTGTGACTATTAGCGAATACTGAAAGTGTGATCCGTGAAATACTACAGTTGATTGGGAAATGTTCAAGTGGAAAAGTGATGTGCTTCAGTGTACACAAACTAATTCTTTCTCTTTCAATTTGGAGCATATAAACTAGTTAAACTGTGGTTGTATCTGAGTTGGGGAAAAAAAAAATTTCACAGGTAAATTTTCTGTTAATAAGCTAAAACTTACCTCACTTCCACTCTTTGCATTTCTTGTCTACATGAAATACCACAGTAAGAATTTAAATGACACAGTTATCTCCCCTGCTAGTCACGTGATAGCATAGCTACCCACAATTCCACTTCCTTCTTGTTCCACTGCGATACATGGTCTGGATGTATCATAGCGGGGAGGTTGGGTGGGCATCACTGGAAGTGAGGTAAGTTTTAGCTTAATAACAGAAAATTTACCTGTAAATTTTTTTTGTTATTTGCGCTGAAAACTTACCTCACTTCCACTCTTTGCATAGAGTGCCACCGTAAGGTAGGTGGGCAAACTGATACAATCCGTGGTTAGTGATAAATGCCATACATAGTGACTAGTTCAAAGTAGAAATCATAGATCTTCTACCTCACAGAGGATCCATGAAATCATACAACAGTAATAACCTGTATGCCTATGGTACACAGGGAACCTCTGTTGCTACTCTGACTTCAAGGCTGAGATGCAAGATACGCCCCCCCCTTTTTTTCGAAAGGGGCCGAGAGAAAAAATGCACTCACCCGCAAGCAGGGTTACAACTGTACGCCCGGACTTTTGTAGCTATATTGCTGGCCTCGGTCCCCCTGACACCCGCTGTGCGGTCACAAGTGGGCCGATGGAATAGAGGTCGTTACATGCCAACGTCATGTCCCGGAGATAGTAGGAGGCAAATGTCGTGTTTGACCTCCAGTAGCACGCCCTCATAATGTCTGTCACCGATCTGTTGGTCCATAGAGGCCATGATG
The DNA here is from genome assembly GCA_036873755.1 of Hanleya hanleyi. Lineage (NCBI taxonomy): Eukaryota > Metazoa > Mollusca > Polyplacophora > Lepidopleurida > Hanleyidae > Hanleya > Hanleya hanleyi. The sequence continues at coordinate 24,465 of JAVTVY010046235.1, read as the reverse complement.
CCGCTAATGCCCTAATCTCGTGACCCGAAACGTTTACAAGCGCGGCTTGCCTATCAGTAGCCGTGGAGTACGCTAGCCGAATCGTATTTTTGAGCCAACTCGAGATAGTGTTTTTACTTTTTCTTGTTTGGCTTTGGGATCGAAAGGGATAAACAAACGCCTCCTTCCCGCTCTGATCTCCTCTGTACGATTCAGGTAACACGCAAGAGCCCGAACCGGACACATTAACATGTCTGATTCAAGACCGGACGAAAGGAAATCAGATAAGGCTGGAATTGTGAACTCTCGAGATATGGAATCGTAGAGGGCTTGATTCTTGGCCACAAACTCAGGAACCGTTGTGAGAACTACCTTGCTCCAGTTCCTAGAGTGTCTGATGTTCCTTTTATCGAGCGCATGCAGCTCTGACACTCTAGCTGCCGAAGCAAGAGCCAACAAAAACGAAGTTTTGTATGATAAATATTTTAGCTCAATAGCTTCTATTGGCTCGAAAGGTGGCTCTCCTAATTGCCGAAGTACTAAGGCTAAGTCCCACTTAGGTAATTTCGGAACAGCCGACTGACCAGTTATCTTGTATGACTTGATTAGTGCAGATAAGTTTGGATCAGTCGAGGGATTAATCCCAGTACCCAGTAGAATAGGTTGAGCAATAGCCGCCCTATAACCTTCTACCGTAGCGGGCACCAGGCCCCTATCCCTGAACAGATACAATAGAAACTCTGCTACTTCAGGGATAGTGGCGCAGGATGGATTGATATCCCTCTCTCCACACCAAAGATCGAAGATTGCCCACTTTGAGTTGTATACAGCGGAAGAGGACGGTCGAATTGATTGTGCCATTCGGCGCCCAACCTCCGCTGAAAATCCCGCCTGAGCGAAGTGCTGCTTGAGCACTTGCACACGTGGTAGTGGAACAGTCCTGGCTAGCTGTGGAATATCGACGCTCCGGGCTGGCGCAGTAGATTGTGCCATACCGGAAGCTGTCTTGGTACATCTACCAGAAGATCCAGTAGTTCCGGGAACCACGGCCTTGCTGGCCACCACGGAACAATCAGGTAAACGACACATATGTGTTCGCGGATCTTCTGAAGTACCTTCGCTAGGATAGCTGGAGGAGGGAACGCATATGCTACCATCCTTGACCAGTCCTGCGATAGTGCGTCCACTGCATATGCCGACGGATCCGGGACCGGCGACATGAACAGGGGCAGTAGATTGTTGTGCAGAGTGGCGAACAGATCTATGTGTGGCATCTCCCAGACATGAGCTATTTGTTTTAGTATGTCTGGGTGAAGTTGCCACTCCGTGGGAATTATCTGATTCCGTCGTGAAAGCGAATCCGCTAAGACGTTCAGTACCCCCGGGATGTGCCTGGCCAACACCGATATGTTGTTGTCCCAACACAGACCGAAAAAGATTTCCGCTTGGCTTTGTAATTGCGGAGATCTCGTCCCCCCCTGCTTGTTGATATAGGACACGACTGTTGTGTTGTCCGTCGCAACCAGCAGGTTCTTGTCGGTCAATACGCTCACCCACGTGCGGATGGCATGTGTCACTGCCATAAACTCCAACACGTTTATATGGTACGAGCGTTCCTCGATTGTCCATAACCCGGATGTCGACTTGGACTCGAGGTGGGCTCCCCATCCTTCCATAGATGCGTCCGTGAACAGGTGATGTGACGGACGAAACGGAAGTAGGGACACACCTGGCATAACGTTGAGTGGATCCAGCCACCATTGGAGGCATTGTTTGACTAGCGGTGTTACAGGTATCCACGGATTCAACTGCCTTTCGACCCATTGATGATTGAAGTAAATCATTAAGGGACGAAGCTGCAACCGCCCTCTTGGTGTTACATCCTGTGTTGACGTCAAGAGGCCGATTATCGCAGCAAAGTGTAAAGCCCTGGCCTGAGATAACTTGAGGAACTGAGGTATCTTCGTCGTTATCTTTAGCCATCGATCTTCTGGGGGTTTGGCGAGAGCTCGTAGCGTATCGTATTCCACCCCCAGAAATTTGCGCCTTTGTGAAGGAATCAGCTCTGATTTCTCTTCGTGTGGGATGTATCCCAGAGAAGTCAATATCCTTAAGACAAACTGTGTGTCTAGGATTAACTGTTCCTTGCAGGCATTCCTTAGCAGGGAGTCGTCGATATAAAAGTGGTACTTTATACCTAGACTGTGCAGGAACTGTGCCACTGGTGTAAACACTCGTGTAAACACCCAAGGGGAAGTGGACAGGCCGAACGGAAGCACTTGAATTTGGAAGCGTCGTTTGCCGACCATGAATCTCAAGTACTTCCTGTCCCCCAGATGTATCGGGATATGCAGGTATGCATCCCTTAAATCCAGAGAAGTCAGCCATTCCCCTTGTCTGAGTACTGTCCGGATAGACCGGAAGGACTCCATGCGGAAGTGTGGCGGTGGAGTGAGGTAGTCCTTGTTGAGGCGCTTTAGGTTTATAACCATGCGCATCTCGGACGTGTCTTTCTTGGGGACCAGAAAGACCGGCGAATAGAACCCGGGTGACGTGTCCCAAACCGGAAGCTCTATTACAGCTGCCTTCTCTATCAGCTTGTCCACAGAGGATTGTATTGCTGATAGATGACCCGTTCGTAATGGTATACGAGACGGAAGGGGATGAGCAGTCAAGGGAGGAAGCGTGTCGAACAATAGGCGATAGCCGTATCTGATCGTTCGAATGACCCACGCTTCCGTCCCGATCCTTATCCAGTTCCTCCAAAACAACTGCAGCCTTCCCCCTACCGGAAGGTCTAGTTGCTGGGGAACTGGAAACGTTATGTCTCGGTGTTCCCGCCATACCGGAAGCCACCCGGTACGGCCCGAGACATCAGGAATCCTTCTTCGACTGCTTAGATTTCCCCTTACCCTGCTTCTTATGGCCATAGGTAGATACTCTAGGCTCTAAAGAAGCAGGCGCTTGGCTATGCTGTTGGCCGGAAGCACCCTTATTAGCCTTGGAACTAGGCGGGTTCTTCTTAGCCTTCTTCGCCTTTGGACCCGACCCGGAAGCCATAGGTCTCTTAGACGAAGCACCGGAAGCAACTGACCTGTCATGCTCTATACGATCCATTTCAGGTCGAACTTCGGCAACAGCATCACCAAACAGTAAAGAAGGAGCCGTAGATGTCTCTAGTAGACTCCTCTTTACAGCTTCCGGTGTGTAACTATGCATAAAAGGAATGAAGGCCTTTCTCCTTAAATACACTAGCATAGAAGATAAGTAGGCATTGTGTACCAGTAAATCTTCTACAGCACCGGAAGCAATCTTCTGGTAGTCAAGAACGAGGTTTATACCCTCCTGTAACTGCTCTTGACTGTCCGCGCCCGACAGCGAGAATAAACCATCCTTTATGGCTTTAAGAAACCAGTCAAGGTGATTCGTAATCGCCACTCCTTGTCGAGCAGTTTCCTCAAGTACTGCGGCCTGTTTGTTCGTGCAAGGAACATCCGGATTACTAGGCACTTTAGTATTGCTAGGGCATAAATACTGAAAGTCGCCGTTCACCTCTGCAGACCGGAAGCTAAACGGTGAGTTATGTACGCCGTAACTTCGTGTGTTTGGCTTCTGTACTGGGAATGGACCAGAAGATCCTGCAGGGCGGAAGCGAGCTTTTGGTCTCAACCTTATAGCACATTCCTCCTGCGTAGCGGGTTCTGCTAAAGTTCTATGGAATAAATGGCAGATAGAATGAATAGCAGTTGAGGCCGGAAGCGTGGTAGCCGACCTCGTAACCCGGTTTGACTCTCCTGATTCAGTTTCAATATCCCCCGCATGTGGGACCGGAAGCTGCATATCAGGAATTAAGTCATAGATGCCGGAAATAAGCTCATAATATTTCCTAGCATCCGGATCAGTATTGGTAGGTTCATTCAATTCAGATCTACCGTACTGGTCCCTATCCACTTCCATAGCTTCCGGGGCTTCCTGCCAGGAGGGAGTATTGGAAGGGATAGTCCTCGACAAATTAGCTTCCGGTTTCCTAGACTGTTCAGTCAAAACCGGAAGCAGTGGCGTACTACTTCGGAATTGACTGGTCATCATCTCTCTCAATTCCTTCATTTCCTCACGTTGCTGTTCCATACCGTGCAGTATGGCAGCCAATGTGGGATCAGTCACTTGAGAGTGGACCGGAAGCAAGGCCTGACGAGGTGTGTTCACACTCAAGGACCTTCCAGCTGGACGTGAGCACGGCCACTGTAAAGGTCGGTGAACTGGCATACGAGGTCGTAAACCGGAAGCACGTATAGGAGGACGCATCATACGTAATAATCCCGGTCCCGTACCACGAACACCCCCGGAAGCAGATATCTGACCTAAGCCACGCAAGGGCGAAGGTAGACCAGCAACCGGATGCCGCATAATTTGACCTGATCTGATTGAGGGTTCTTGATAACGCAACTCAGACACAGGCAAAAAATTTGACATATCATGGGTACCTGAATACATACCATACTGCCGTTGTTGCGGGAGCCTTAATCTCTGGTGGCCCAGAAGGCTCGTAGACACAAACGTCTCGGCAAGGGAACGAGGAAGGCCACCAGAGTAACCGGAAGCAGGTTGGGAAAATTTAGACAAACCGGAAGCAACAGTTAAAGGCGTAACTGAGCGACCGGGAAGTCCAGGCCTCGACAGCGTCGAGGAAGGTATTTTCCCAACCCCGGACCCAAATGAAAACTTAACATTAGGCCCCTCACTGGTGCTGCCCAAGTTTTCGTAATCATAAGTTGACTCCGATCGAGCGATCGGAGTCCCCTGGCTTTCCCACGCTAAGCCTGGGTCCGTCACCGATTTCCCTTCATCGTCACATCCAGGCGTCCGCTCAATAAGAATCTCCACTTCCACAGTCGACGTAGTACCAGATTCCATATCTTCGATTACTCCTTCCACTTGTACCAACCGGGTCGATCCCTTACCTGATTGACCCCTCGCCTGGCCTGAAATGGAAGCATCGTGAGCGGGGGGGGGGCGTTTGTTTATCTTTATTTACGTCCAATAGGCTGACTAACGTAGACCCAGCTACAGAACTAACAAACCCCCTAGACTCCTCGCCTACACTAGTACGAGGAGACTGTGCTACATATGTCTCGTTGGCGAGATTGGTAGGCATAACAACACCATTTCCTTCGTTAGCTGCCAGAGAACCGGCCAGATACACCTGGAATATGCCGGGCGCCCACACAATACACTCTTCACAGGCCGTGTCCCATGTACAGATTCTACCCTGGCGGCATGGCGGACACAATGAGTGAAGGTCATAACTAGGCTTGTCACCTCCACAAGACATGCATGACATTTGAGACATATTTTGAGCCATTTTTACGCTGATAACTTATAGAATACTTCCCAAAGGACTTCTTGCAGGAAATCAGACGTCTGTCTGAGGTAATCCAACTGTGAGTAGTTTCGCTAGAAAAGGCACTTTTTCACGGAGTTGACAATGTTTACTTCCAGCCCTACGAAGCAGTAGAACAAGAAGGAAGTGGAATTGTGGGTAGCTATGCTATCACGTGACTAGCAGGGGAGATAACTGTGTCATTTAAATTCTTACTGTGGTATTTCATGTAGACAAGAAATGCAAAGAGTGGAAGTGAGGTAAGTTTTCAGCGCAAATAACAGTTGCTTTTAATAAACTCTTCAGCTCTTAATCATTTATCTGATTGACCCTTCAGGTCAAATATTTGAATCCTAGGGTGAAACAGATGAATAAAATTTAAACAGCCTCGACAAACATGGTATACCAGTGAAGACACTGCATAAATCAGAATGCATCACTTGGCATCAGGTAATCACAAGGCCATTCCATACATGTATGTGAAGGGTCTCTGTAATGCTTTTCGGTACAGGCTGGTTATCCACCACTTATAGCATATGTGAGCCTGACCAGCTGACCATGGTGTTGTGATGAGATTACAAAGTGTAGTCCAGTTACAATCTTTGAAAGACATGAAAGCCTGACATACTCACCAGATTCTGCAGATTTGGCTATTATAGGCCCATCGAAACTGCCTCGTCCTACATGTATCCCCCGTTTCTTTTCATATTCCTGTCCATACTGCATCAATAATTCTTGTCCTGCCTCTATGTGTTTATGTGACCTGTAATGGACTTGACCTCTGTTGGATTGCTGTGGGTTGGTGACATTCACAAAATAGCTGGCTTGACCATCTTTGTAAATCTGGGAATAAACATAACATAAACAGCGAAATAAACAGTAAAAATAAACATATAACAGTAGCATTCTTTGCTTTGGAAGTACATGTACTGTTTGTGAAGAAGTCACCTTGGGCCACTCTTACAACAGAATACAAGATTTCTTTGTTCATAAAATGAAGTAAGGACTGTTCCATATGTACCCCCTCTCCCCCCCCCTCGAAATTTATTGCTTGTCTAGGTGGGTGTATCTTGAAATAAACCATTTCTCTGGGTGCATGGATTACCCGAAAAATGCTTCTATGTGTGGGTCCTCGAATCCTTTTCGAGTCCTATAGAATTTATCATTTATGTACGACTGTTCGATAACAATAGAATTTGGTGAAACGATGATCACCGACATGGCGTAAATTCCTTGTTATAGTGTATCTACTCATGTTTCTCCGGAATGTCCGGTAAATGGCAATCCATTCGCTGATTTCCGTTTTTAACTTTCACCGATGAGGTATATTCTATAAATAAAGTCTCTTCTGGTGACCGTTGATTGGCTAATGTTTATGACATATACGAGCATGGGTGTTGGACCACTTTGGCACACGACATTTCAGCACGAAGTGGATGGTACCCTTTTTTTTTAGGCCAAATTAAGCTGAAAACGAAAACACATATAGCCTTTGCAAGAGAAAACCACAGTGATTGTGAATTTCTAATTGAGACCAAGAATGACTGCAAAATTTGCAGCGTTTAGAATTCCAGGTGTCTTAGACATCGTTTTTACAATGTATATAATTAAAATCTAGACTAAATTTCCCTATCAAGATAGGCAAAAACAAAAATCTAATTCTAGCAGAGCTCTCTCTAAACACATCCACATGCTGTGGCTGTAGGAAGAACAAGTGAGAAATGACTACACTGTAGTCAAAACCTGTGGCAGTGGCAATAGTACAGTGAAAGACATGTCAGCGGAGGTAGGGGTAGTTGTAGAAAAAAAACGCCATCTGCCAGTTTATTCATGCCAAGGGAAGTCATTTACAACTTCTAGCTCACAGTTGTAGGAATTGCGTACTAGGACTGATACCATATATATATATATTCACTTTCCCCATTCAAAATATTGACTGATCCGTGCCGTCTATACTGAATTGACAGACGAAGTCACAATGATCGCGTTGGCAATGTCTTGGTACAAGTATCGTGTATGCCAAGTTTCAAAACATTCGGTTCAGCCGTTGATTTTTGCAAATCAAAAAGGCTTTCAAATATGTGGAAATCCAAGCAAATTTCAAGGATTTAATCATAATGCAAAGATCTAGCTCTTCAGTCTCCCTTCTCGCTTACTTTGCTGAGCAAAATGGAAAATTTATATCTCCTTCAAAGTTAATTTTCAACGAATTTGGTATCGGATCTATCACTTTGATCTGTGAAACTATGAAATGGGGTTTGAAGGCTTTATCGAACATTTCAAGAGGTATAATGACACTTTTCACTGATATTGCTGAATGCGACGTTAAACCCTAATTCTCTCTCTCTCTCCTTTTCACTGATCAAATTAAGCCAAATTAAGGTGTGTTATGTCATCTGCATTCTAAATACCTTGGCACTCTTTCCCACGCAGCAAGTCAATACCAAGACATGGTTTGCTCCTTCTATATAAATGATTAACTATTTCATTCTTAGGAAATATCATCTCATCTGACATGTTTGGCCAAGCCTTTTCGAAGGTTGCTGATTTGATTAATTTCTTAAAAAAAAAATCAAATTCTACAAATGAGAAACATTTCTGTATCTTTGAATATCTCCTCCTACTCACTTCGTAGATGTTTGTCACGAAGTCATTCCGAAGTTGATTTAAGTGAGAAATTTCAGGGCTAGTTCACTAAACAAGATCTGTGTGTGAGAGAATAATGTCGAATTCTCGTTATTATCTTTTATTGACCGCCAAGTTAAAATCAATATGAAAGGTATCTAATTATTAAAATCAAACTCAAAACCCTTCCAGGAAATCAAGGCCCTAGCTTTTGAGAATGAGGTCAAATAGATGGCATTTATGGTCAGTATCTGCTAATATATGACGTAATTCCATTCGTAAAACTGATTGACAAAGTAACGTACATTGTGAAATGTAGAACCAGTAAATTCTAGCAGAAATGGGCTCTGGCTTGAGAAAATGATGTCAAATGCAATATTTTTCTCCCATTGTCTGCTGATACAAATAAATATTGAATTTACAGGAGTGATTAATGCTTAATCTAAAGGGATTCTATGTGCCGAAGAGGATGGGAACATCAATACCAGTGAAGCAAGGCCCTGGCTTGCGAGAATGATGATAGAGAGACTGTGCTCCGAACGAGGATCATTCAAAATAGCTATGTGCCAAATTTCATGCTTGTAACCGAAAATGTACAATATAACTGCACAACTATGATGTGTTCTTCGTGAACAGGGTTATCTAACTCATTAAATACTAAATAGTCATTTTCTGCATAAAGTCATTTTTGAGTATTATCAATGATTCGGTATAGCTAAGACAGTATGTGCAACTCCAGGGATTGGCAGGTCATTGTTTCCATTCCCAGAGAGGGTTAAATTATTCTTCCTTTCAATACATATTTCCATATATGCGAATTGCTTGGGGGCTAAAGTTAAACATCATACCAAGTTGTCATTTCCATGAGTTAAACATCTTTATTCGGCGAAAGTTTTAAGAGAATGAATGGAAACCAACGAAGCAATAATTCATAGTCTTCTATGAACTGTATGTATACTAGTTGAACCACTGACAACATGGACAAGGCTGTGGTTTATCGTCCTTGGTATACAAGCAATTTGGAGGATATTGTAACGTGTATACTGTTCAGTGGAACTGAAGGAAGTGGGTTGAATGGTAGGCCAGAATTGAAATAGTTTTGGTGACTTAAGATAAATTGACAACTCACCGGACCGGATCAAGGATCAAGAACTGTTTGAACGAAAATGAACGAAGAAATAATTCATTCCAGTGAGAAGTAGCAAATGCATTACAAAGTGCCTGAAGGCAGGGTTGTCATGAAACATCGGGGGTAGAAAAGTGTGGCAGAGATCTCACTGTCTTGGCGCATGCGTATTTCAAAAAGTCACAAGAACAACAACAAAGCAGCCTCCTGTAGACCGTGCCGCAGGTAAAAAGGATTTGGGGAAGTGCGTTTGGGCGCAGGCGCAGTGTAACCTATTGGCTGAGGCTCCAGAGGGTGGGAATTTTTAATCCACAGCAGGATCTCAATGGAGGATTATGGGCAACACAATAGCAGGTGTAGATTTGAGCAACAAATTAAAGATTTTCACATTATTTTTTTTAACATTTGTTTAACATATAAACAGACCATTTTAAGGGTTACCAAGTACATAAACAGACTATTTTAAGGGTTACCAAGTACATGTAGTTGCAGACGATTTATAATACCCGTGACATTTCATCATATTATTAAAGGTTGAGGTTTTTACTAGTGATATTAGCATATTAACAACGTATCTAAAATCACATTATGTAAATGTACCTCAATACTTGTGGTTTTGCTTTTTGCTTTACGACCACAAGTCTTCAGTTTCTAAACCAACTACATGTGTGAATGAAATTCACAAAATATTGCAGATATTTGCAGTCAAAGAATCTACAGCTTGGTAACACTTAAAATGGTCTATTTATATGTTAAGCATGTTAATTTTTAACATATTAATTTTTAGTATATTTCGGCCTGTGAAAAAAAGGTACTGAAATGTCGCATGCCGAAATTTCATACTCTTCACTTTGTACCAAAATGTCGCGCATGAATTCCCGTGTTCCTAGCATTCAATAAGTCTACATGTGATACAGGGAGGGGAATAAATAGTAGCTCAACTTGCCACGCTGCAAAAACTTGTGGGATGGGGTTGCTTTGCAAATGACAGGCACGCCAACGAATGTCAAACCAAAATTTAGGTTGTCGATGGACGGGACAGACAAGCAAATCATCATGTATCGTCATGGATTCTGTAGATAATTGGATTGTAAGCATGTCAGTAAATGGCTAAGTAGTATAGATCTCGACCAGTTTGCTAAAAAAATTAGGTGAGCTGATTGTGTCGCATGATAGTCTTGAAGTTGCATGTATCAAATGTGTGTATAACAACAACTGAAAATATGATTATTATTATTTTTACTGTACATGGCTTATGCCTCTAAGGCATAACGCTTAATCAATAAATATTATGTAATTTTTAGTTTAACAGCAAGAATCTACAATTGTATCTGCAAGAATCTACACTGGGGCTACACAATTTTCGTGTTTTTCTCTTGTTTTTCGTTTTTGGTGTTGAAATTCCCCAGGCAACGGATGTGATTTGGCATTGGACATGCCCACTGCAGTGAAAGATGACGGTACGATCAACAAGACATCACAATGCCTGAGCATCCACACATTGGCATTGATATGACATAACTGTGCCTTTATGATGCTACGTCACGTCATTACCCTATAAAACAGTAGCTACGTCTAGTGTGATGAACTATCCCCATTATGATCTGGCTAAAATATTGATTATGATGATGATTTCTGGCCAAAATATTTATCTCAAGTTTGGTCAAGGTATATCCAATGTCGAGTTTTTGACAGCCTTTGATGAAGCTAGTTCAGACACACAGAATAAACTGGATTATCTTTTTATTAAAATTAATGTTGTACGTTGAGAGGTGAACAACATTTGTACATCATTTGCGGTCCTATTCAACAGGAACATACTTTATATCGAAATAAGTACAAGTCTTGCAACATCCTGTTGTATGTAATATATAAGTTACAAATATTTGCCATCTAAACCAGATAAGAGTAGCATAAATGAGGTATAAAATAAAGCATTGACTTACAGATAATAATACATCATAGATACCAGGTATCCAAATTGTCCCCCATAGAACAGCTTGTGAAAGACTGCAGATCTCTAAATCACTATGTACATCTGCTTCCTCATGACGAACTAATCGACTTTTAGACACCTGGAAAATTGTCACATTGAAAAGAATTAGGATGTGGATATTTCAATTAACTTGAGGCAATAAACATGATAAAGAATGCAGGAAAGAAGCAATCCGAGATTGCTTAATTGTATGCCCCCATCCGCTTTAGACTGACACTGTCAGGTCAATGGAGGCCTAATTTGTATAATTATAAAATTCTATTTAGTCACTTTTTTCACCATGCCTCGGATAATACATATTCCAAGTTTCAAGTCGATCGACCAACAAGTGATAATAATATAATGTTTTGATGCAAGATGGTCGCCGGCGCTTTCGCCAGGACAGACTGACAAAGCGCTTTACTTTGCACAACTACAAGGCACTGACCTCATATCATGCAAATTTCATGCTTGTCCATACCATATGGACCGAGATCCAGCCTCGCAAATATATATATTCCATTCACTAAAGTTTGAGGAACAAAGGGCCATAACTCTTGAAAATATAACCGAAACGCAGAGAAACTCAACGCTGCACAACTATGGGGCATTGACCACATATCACGTAAATTTCATACTTGTCCATTTATTCTCGCCCATGTGGTTCTCGGGTGTGTGAAGGAATAGGACCCAATGTCGTGATATGAATGAAATATAGTTGAAACCGACGTTAAATCATATTCACTCACTCACGCTCACCCATACAATAATACGGAGACACTTCATGCTGCCCAACTACAGGGCACTGACCACATATCCTGCAAATTTCATAATTGTTCATACAATATTAACCAAGATCCAGCCCGGACAAGTCTCAATTCACGGAGATTTCAGGAACAAAGGGCCATAACTCTTGAAAATAAAAGCGAAATGTGGAGAAACTTAACGCTGCATAACTGAAGGGCATTCACTACATATCATGCAAATTTCATAATTGTCCATACAATATTAACCAAGATCCAGCCCAGACAAGTCTCAATTCACAGAGATTTCAGGAACAAAGGAGCATATTAACTCTTGAAAATATACCCAAAGCTCGGAAAAAAACCACTACGCTGCACAACTACGAGGCACTGGCCACATTTCATGCAAGTTGCAATCCTGTCCATCAAATATTAACAGATATTGCACAGACAAGAAATTCGGATGGACGGACAAAGTGATCGCTATAAGCCCCCCTCTATTAAAGAGGGGGGGGGGGGATATAAATATATTTCCTATAAATGGATGTATCTAACATGACTTAAATACAATTAAATAAAAGTATTTAATTCAACCTGGAATTGTACCTCTGATGCTGGGGCAAAGTCAAACTTAGACTCTGCAACGTCCTGTTCATCTTGACCAAATCCACCAATCCTGAATCCAGCCTGACCAAATATCCTCCTGGCCATCTCTTCTGGGTCCACTGTGCTTTGGAAACCTTCAAATCCTGTGATGTCAAGAGAATCAGATTTGAGTGATAAAGTTCATATTTCTCTGTTTAGTTCTGGCAGGTAAGTTCCACGAGTACGAGTGGCTCATGGGTGTGGTTAAAGATGTGACTCTTGGCAGTTACACCTTTCTGCCGAATAGGCCAGTGAGTTTACCCTTCTTACAAATCTGAGTGACAAATATCTACATCTATGCCAGTGATTGAGAGTGCGAGAGAGAGAATTAAATGTAACATCGCGTTCAGGTCAGTGATTGAATTAGTAGAGAAACTAGAGCTCAGTGAGTTCGATATTGCCACCTTATGTGATGGGTATGAAGGCAAAACATATGGTACCGGTACACAGAGTTGTAAATGATAAGTTATCACAGGAAATGTGTATTTGATGAACATTAGATACAAGTGCCAAAGTTGGCCATCAAATAGTAATTCTTGATGTACAGGATGAAGAGCTAAAACACAGTGATGGTGTACATCTGCAAGGTACAAAGCATCTTCCACGTCACTTTCGGAGTTCTCCATCAAATAGTACCGGAGATATGGACCGGACAAGATATTTCTGGACGGGTGATAAAGGGTCGTAACATCAAAACACGTATTAAGTAGGCCTAATCTTTGATATAAGTTTCTATCTTGTTCATAAAATAGTAACGTAGATATTCACTGGACAAGAAATTGTTGACAGATGGACGGATGACCTTAATATGCTGACCCCGCAGTCTGAGGGTTAAAATACACTGACGAAGATAACAGCTACAAAATACGAAGTACATGTACACATGTAGTATGAATGAAAGTATTCTTCTTGCTCTTTTTTCACAAACTATAATGCCACACTCTTATAATAAGGTATGTGGAATATTTTGTTACATTTCCCAAGCCATTGAGTAAAGACATGGATGAACTAGCCTATGTTTATGTATACATGTACTATGATTGTCTTTTTGAATTAGGTGTTAATGTTATATGGAATAGGTCTTTGGATTATGGACACGGATATTATTTAATGGGACAACGGCTGAATAATGAACGACGGACCAGACGCTTGTGATTTGAGTAATGCATCTTGGTTTTCATGTGAGTCGTGTGGAACATTTTAAAGACGACTCATCGTGTTGTTTTACATTAATTCGCAGCAAAGTCTGCGACAAATTTCAAAATTATGACCAACATGTATAGCAGCACGGCAGAATGAATAATTGTATACCCTGAAGGATGTCCCATTTGTTATTTTCAAAGTATCCAATTTTACAAGTAGTTATTGAGTCTTAAAAGTTTTGCATATTCTTGCATCAAAACATTCTGAAGTATAGATGAGTGAAATTTCAGTTCATTGTGATTTGTTACATCATATTCACAGTTTTACCAGAAAAGAACAAACAACAACAACATGCAGCTTCGCAGAATGATTGAGCCCTTTTACATGTTTTAGGGTGGCACATCTTTTGAGGCTGCACATCATTGGCGATGCACACTCTTTTAAAATGACAATACAATTATTAAAAAACATGAAGTTGAGACTCACAAAACCCCTCGGCTTCCCCCAATATGCCCAATTGAGAACTATGCCGAGGTGGTTCTCCACAGTTTCGTAGTAATGGCCCTGGTCTAATTTCATAATACGATAGACTGCCCATGCTCTGCTACATCACAATTCTTCTTGTCTTCCTAATAGCTTATATCTATAATACCATCCTATTCAGCATTATCAACGCTGCAAACGAGCACGTACAGATCGATGGCTGGCTTCGTCTATATGCTGATCAGGATCATGGAGTAAATTTTGTCCTACCTCAGTTATGCCCCTTGGGTGTGCCTAAAAACCAGGGAAGGTGAGAAGTTTAATTGAAATCGCACTTACAGATTTTTCTGGAAATTGAGCCGAATTTGATCATTTTTCGACATTTTATGGGGTTTTCTATGAAAAATATAGCAAGCTTTGAGGAGAATTTTCGAGATTCATTTTTCTGTAACATAGCAGTGCTATATCTTAAAATAATGTTTTAATCATGAAAATATATACATACGTATAAGTGATTTGGGATGAAGATTCTACGACAATTGGTTGACGAAAAACGGACACATAGTCTAGTCCATGCTGAATTGAAGAATCCCTGGAGTGCACCCTGAGAATGTGCAACATATTATAGCTATATTAATCATCCAGAATGTCCATTTTAGAAAATATGAAAAATTTGAAAATCAATTTTCCTATTTCTAAGCTTAAACTTACCTTCACATACCTTATTGCTATCGTGTTCCTACGCGATTGCCTATTGTAACACATTACCACAGAAACAAAATAATCCCCTGAGCTCCCCAGTGCCCATGCGCGAGTACCCAGAATCCAATCTGTCCGACCACGTCACTTCCTTCTTTCCTATTCAATCGCAGTGTGAATAACCCATTAGCGGGGAGGCTGGGAGGGCCATCACAGTATGTGAAGGTAAGTTTTTAAGCTTAGAAATAGGAAAATTGATTTTCAAATTTTTCATATTTCTTGCGCTGTAAAACTTACCTTCACATACCTTATTGCTAGAATATCATAGCAGGACGGAGGGAATAGTGGTCGAAAACAGAAAGGAATCTCAAGCATAGGCGAAGGGGAAAACAGGAGTCAGCCAGGTAATCGAGTGCCATAAACACATGTAAGATGAGTATATTATGGCTATCGATCTATCACCCGGCCCCGATAAGAGGGCACTGTGAATAGGCTGACAGGGCACTAGACCGAAACGTCTTCCCCCCCCCCCCCTTTTTTTGAAAATTGGGGAGAGCAAACACTTACCAATTTTCAAAATTGGTAGACTCACTAGGTCTAGTGCATACATGTCGACGGGTATCAACGGCCTGGGCGCCACCTGCGGACCCAGAGTGTAGAAATCCCGTCTCAACAGCATCCAATTCCGGAGGTGATGACAGACAGACGTATCGCAAACCTCCAGATTACAGCCCTCAAGATGTCAAATGTCGTCCACGGAAATGTCAGATCATAGAAATCAGGATGTCCGTACAGTCCTGATCTGATGAATCCAAACCTAGGAGAATGTTACCTCCGCAGGTACGTCCGTGTACGCCAAACGAGAAGTTTTGAAAAGCTAGGAAAAAGATATTTCATATTTCCTGCTTTATACGAGGGCGTAAATATGCCGTTGACGAAGGTCCAGAACAAACGCACGTGTTATAACACAAGAGCGCTATGAGGGCCCATAACTCTGCCATCTAATTTAACTTGGACAGAGGCGGGTTGACGGTCTCTGGAAATTAAGTCATAAAGCGACTGATACTGATGACAAATCCCGGAAGTGTAGAACCCGTAGATATGCTGGGATGACGAAATCCGGTTCATACTTCATGTAACACACGACAATGCATAAATTAGCGACGTCTGGGAGGAAAAATATGACTAAGGCTTTAGTGCCCATCAGCTGCACCAAGACGTAGATAATAGTTTCCCACATGAAGTATCTGCCGGACGCTCGCCGTAACAAGCTACCAGATTAAAAACATCGTCATCTATGATCACAGTAGGTTATTATTTGATGTCGTACATGTAGGCTGAAAGACACTCTTGAAAACGATACAGCGCCAAAACCAGCTCCGGAACTGCAACGTCTGGAGTGAATCTCAGTATCCATCGGAAAGCGACGGAGTGAACAAACGACTCCATCCATCCATCCATCCTTCTCCAGGAAGTGGAAAAAAGATTTACGTGGAACGAGGCGTTGACACCTGAACAACCCGAGATATCGCATATCATTACACATACGTCGCTCGCTGAACAAGATCTCCGTTCCTAACCGATACGTTTAAATCGGATGTAAGGTGAAGAGAGGAGCTACTATATGGCGTCCTCGATGAAAACACCCGAGATGGAAGGGCTTCTTGTTCTGGAAGACGTATTACGTGAAGATGCTCTGAAGACAAACCAAATCATTTTCAAGAAGAAAAGCTGGCTGATGGGGAAAACCGGAACTGGGTCAGATAACATGTACTGATGCCACTGACCGGAAACCGGTCGCCGAAATAGTTGTCATCAGAGTAGCAGCGGCCGAAGAATGTGTCCTCCAGCAAGGATACGCCATAAACATACGCAAGACGCTGCCATGACTGCTGGGATCGTAGTATGAGAAATATAAACCGGAATCATAAAGTCGCTGAAATTTCTCATAACTGAAGCATTCGACCTGGCGGTCTACGAGTAGCTGTCACCCGGTCGTAAGAACCTGATAGAGAGTTCGACATACCGGAAACGTGACAAACTCGTAGCGACGATTCCTAGAAGCAGTAGTCACTGGGGAAACATCACTGTTCCCTGTGCTTGTTTATGAAGGTCAAAAGCTATGATGTCTGACACAACACAAGCGTTGGTTATTGAGAATTTGTTGACTTCCGCTGTAACGAGACGACTGTCAATTCTCGAACCAAATATGTTCTCCAGCCCTCCTCGACGCTGTCTTAGAAGAATGGCTGAGACGGAGGAAGAAACACCGGTCAAATGTTCTCCGTGCAAACTGGAGCAGTACAGGTGAGATTTGACCTCCAAAAAGGATTTAGGTGCGTACTGGGACGAACACTTCAACGCCACAGCAATGATACCTCAATGTCGGAAGAAAAGAACAGCACATTACCGCCGGAATGAAGGCTCTTCCATATTGTCATCCACTTTAGAAGAGGAAAGACAGAAGAGAAATATAGATTCTGTGCTTACACTACAGGTAATACAGAACTGAATAAGTCCGGGGTAGCTCGGTATGAGACAAGTATCATGGAAACTGAAAGAGTATCCATTGAAGCTTGCCTACCAAACCGATCATGTTGCTGGAACTATTCCGTTGCAAACCGAGGAAACGATGACGAGGCGACGCAGTCTCATACACCACCCTGGACACTCGCCTGCCAGGAGTAGTTTAGCCGCAATAGGGATGTAACCTCAAGAAGAATAGGTAAATCGTAGGTTCTTCCGGTTACGTGACATCGGAGATGAAGTCCCTAGGTCGCGGCAAGCGACTACGTCATCATCGCCGAGAAGTCTGTCATCAATTCCACATTCTCCACCGGAAGTAGAGAAGATGAGGGAATGCGATTTTAACAGAAACGGTTCCAATGAAACCAATCCGTGTCAAGTTTAGCCAGATAACATGTTCTGGCGTAACTGACCAGCGTAATCACAATCCCATGATGAGCTGTGTGCCGAAGAAGACGAGTCGAAACAGGTCTCCATAAGAGGATTTCTTTAGTGAATACGTTCACTATACCTCTAAAGACACAGTCGAAGTGGAATACCCAGAGGATCGACCAGGATCCCATAGGGCAGAAACTGCAGAAGATCACGTATTCTAAGAAAGTACGATCACTCCTTGTTTCGTTAAGATGATCAAACTCGGCAAGCATTGTCAGAATTTTTTGGGAATAGATGTGACGTACAAATAGTTGAACGAAACAGACCCAAAATGTATGGTTCAAACGAATTTGATCCAAATTCTGACAATAAGTCATACCTGGAGATAATGCTCCATTCATGACGCAACAGCAACACCCAATCGTCAGGGTCTACATAAGTCATATGGATCAACGAGGAACCGGAAACTGATGGACGGTAAAGGAATGCGCATGCGCAAACCCTCGTTAAGACCCAAAGACCATTGTAAAGCTGACTAGAGGGCCCGGGTGATGCTGTGACCCTGCAGAATGAGTTACAAACCGGAGTGAAAACCGGAATTGACGTCATACTGCCCAGCTGCAAAGTCATACGACCAGATACCAACGTTGCTAGTTGACAGATGTCGTAGACAGGAAGGAATGCGCTATGAAGATAGGCAGAACTTCAGGCAGCTAGATATGGGAATAAATCACCTGCATTCTCGAAACTGAAGAGCGAGATACAGCGGTGAAAATTCGCCAAATCGGAAACGATTGAAGCAATGGAGTGGCCAAGTATCCGAATCCATAAAACAACAACCGTTTCGTTGACATCAAAGCAGGCATTTGTATGATCGAAACCAATACGTAGAACGCCGTAGTTGATGAACTTGTCTTCACAACTTACGATTGTAAGTTAAATGTGAAAACAGGATACTCTCAAGTCAATAGTTGCGTAATCGTCAACAGTAAGTTGTTATAAGAAACAGCAAAATGGTGACATAATCTGTACTTCCTCTCCGAAGTCACAGACGCCAATGAGATTGCCGACGTTTGTACGGTCGAAACCAATACGTAGAACGCCGTAGCCCCTTAAAAGAAGGAATGCGCTATGAAGATAGGCAGAACTTCTGGCAGCCAGAAATGGGAATAAATCACCTGCTTTCTCAAAACTGTAGAGCGAGACACAGCGGTGAAAATTCGCCAAAACGGAAACGGTTGAAGCAATGGAGTGGTCCAATATCCGAATCCATAAAAGAACAACAGTTCCGTTGTCACCAAAGTAGGCGTTTGCACGGTCGAAACCAATACGTAAAACGCCGTAAATGATGATCAGTTGTCTTCACAACATACGATGAAGACAGGAAACTCTCAATAACTGTGTATACGTCACCGGTGAGTTGTTATAGGAAGCAGCCACATGGTGACACAATCTGTACTTCCGGTCCGGAAGTGACAGAAGTCGTTGAGAGATAGTCGGTCTAACTGGGTACTTAGGCCGAAGGTGCAGATGAGCAACATTCACTACCTGTGTATGAAGATAGGCATAGGTCTAAATACGATACCGTATGCCTCACAGATTAGAGATGGAAGTGAAGATCTGCATAACCGGAAGTCGAATGTGATGTAAGACCTGATGGTTGATAACATTCAACGTTACCGGATGTGGCCGAGCAACCGAAACAATAGGATACGATGAGGCCCCTTTTGCGTCCCCCGTCTTTCTTCCGTAATGAACAGATACGGGGGAATACAAGGGCTGTGTATAGCTGAGTATAGGCATGAAATTCTTATCGTCGAATAAACAGCCCAATGGAACAGGTATTTATTCTTTTATTGTAGAATAAATAGCTCAGTGATACGTCGTATGTCTGTGTAATCGGAAGCTGAAGCCACGTAAGTTGAAACATGCGCCGTATATAACAGCAGATGTAGATGTGCAACCTTTACTTCACGTCTCGAAAGATGGAAAACGACAGTAAACACCCGATGTACCGGAAGTCGAATGTGACAACCGTTGTAACATGAGAAGTTACACTACGAGGTACATCGGACTACAGAAGCCACCGAAGGAAATGATGTAGGCCTGTACACCGCATGACGAACAGGAAATGCAGAGTAAGTCGGAGCAGTGTAGGAATCAGCCGGTCTGCTACACATCGATGACGTAACCGGAACACAATACATCGATGACGTAACTGGAGAACTAAACATCGATGGTTGAACCGGAACATCATACACCGATTACGTAACAGAACATCACAAGTTGCAGCAAGCCTGTAGAAGGATGTAGTTGCCGAAGTCGGAACATGCGCAAGAACAGAAGCGGAAGTTCCGAAGATGATACCGGAAGGTATGATGTAAGAGGTTGCATGAAGATATCAGAGAAACTCGGAATAGACGTAGACCGGAAGTCATAACTGGACCCAGGCGTACGTGGTTGTAGTACCGGTTGAGAAGCTGCGGGGTGCTGACAATGGTTGCGGCAGAGCCCTATATAATCTCGGCACATTCAAAAATGAACGGTCAGATTCAGCAAAACCGGATACTGGTGTAATAGTCACCGATGACAGGAAGTGATGATATTACAGATGCAGCAGACATCTCCGTAGTTTGTGTAGACGGCGATGAGCTGGGCCGAATTGTTTATATATTCTCCGGAAGTGACGGGTCCTTGACAGGGGGGTAGTCACAATCTCCGACTTTATCGACGAAGTTCCAGTTTGCTGAGGAAATAGTAGACACAGCAAACCGGAACAGGAGTTATTACAACCGACGACCTTACGGAAGTGGTGTAATAACGGAAGAAATTGCAGGCACATCTTTTCTCAATTTCTCCGGCATTGTTGTAGAAATATCTTCTGTATGACAAGGCTGTACCAAGGTGTTCGATGCAGCCGCCGATTACCATAATCTGAAATTGGAAGTAGGGAACAACATATGCGATCAAGGTCATCTCGTATCTGGATGACGAACGCCATTTTGTACCAGTTACAAACTTCACATAATCAGAAATAGTTGGAAGAATATTTATTACAACAATGAAGTGAAACGGGGTGTCATTTTAACATGAAATTACGTTAACAGACATAAGAAAAGAAGGCTCTCCGTCTCTAAAGACGAGACGGAGAACAATACAATTTCTCGGCCCGCCAGACGGGAGACGACAGAAATTCACTAGCACATGAACCGACAAGATATTTCCTTTTGTCAGAAATACGCTGACGGGACAAAGCTTATTCCTCTTACAAACTGGTCAATCCAGTTTCTCCCGACACAACGGACCCACCAAGGTGTGCCCGCAAGCCGGCTTCATAGACCACATACAACGCAGACAATGGAAGCCATTTTATTTGATTCAGACATGATTGAATACTTCCCGACGGGTGAGATTTCCAGGCCCGGTAGGCAAACCAAGAATCACAGAATCACAGTAAATCCAAGGTATTAATCCCAGGTAGAATCCGAGGTAATATCCAAGGTAAATTCCGAGGTAATGCGTGGTAAACTCAAAGTAGATCCATAGATTTTTCAGACGAAATTGAGAACACGTGTTTCCACTACGACTTGTAGAAGAAAGAAGGAAGTGACGCGGTCGGACAGATTGGATTCTGGGTACTCGCGCATGGGCACTGGGGAGCTCAGGGGATTATTTTGTTTCTGTGGTAATGTGTTACAATAGGCAATCGCGTAGGAACACGATAGCAATAAGGTATGTGAAGGTAAGTTTTACAGCGCAAGAAATATCATCAATTCTGCAGATATAACAGCTACATTCAAGAGTATATATATCACAAAATCATATCTACATTTTATAATACGCAAAAAGGGTCATAAAAGGGCCGAGATGAATACTGTTTTATAGGTTTGTAGAATACAAGTAGATAAATAAATTTGGTAGCTGTATTGAGCAGTTCTTCAGATATAATTGATTACATTCAAGCATATCCAAGATTATTACACCCGAAAATGAACAAGACGATGATTTTCTTCGTAAGCTTCTAGAATACAACTTGATAAATAAGTTTCCAAAATTTTGCAGGTGTACCAAACACTGATCTGCAGATATAACTTGTACATTCAGTGGGCGTCTGACTTAGCACTACATGTACATGTAGATAAATAAGTGTTCAACATTTGGTGGTTGACTGTCAAGCGGTTTTGCCTAGAATGCAGCAACGGACGGACGGATGTACGGACATACAGATGGGCGGACGTACATGGCAATGACAATACCCCAAGGCCAAAATGGCAGAGGGGTAAAAAGTATTAGTTCTATGTCCGTGATGTTGAGGTTGGATTGAAAGAGGAACTATATTATAAAACTTGAAATAACTTGAAAGATTACATTTTTATCCGAAAGTATACCGAAAGTAAACTTTTACATGCATTAGCTTAGTTAGGAACCAGTTTGGTGAGCAATTTAGAGCACATTTAATATTATTATGTTATTAACCAAGTGTTTTCATATTGGCCTTGTTATAGGTCCGAGGCCTGCCGTATTGGCCCGAGGCCGCAGGCCGAGGGCCAATACAGCTGACCGAGGACCTATAACCAGGCCAATATGAAAACACTTGGTTAATGACATTTTTATTAATTAACTCGCCTACAATTTTTTTTATCGATTATAATACATGCATCAAGGAATATTTTAGTACAGCGACTCCCTGTATTTCTTCCTTCACAATAGGCCTATTTCCTACGATTATTATTACATGTATGTGCTTTTTGAAGTGCCATTATCGTCGGAAAGTCGACCCCCTCTACAGTAACGCTATATCGGAAACGACGGTGACAATCGGGACGGTGAATAGGCCGATCATCCTCAACCTGAGCGTAGGTCTTCAACGTATGAAAGCAAACGGAATCAAAAAGATACAAGCAGATGAAATACTAATTGTATTTGATAAGAACGGTGCAGTAAAATACAACCTTATAATCTGGCGTAAATTATCCAAATCCAGTCCCGATTTGAGGATCGAAGACGTATCATGCTATGGAGACCCTAGTTTTCAACATCATTTTACAGGTGTTTCGACCGCATAATTTCTATCGGTTCTATCCATATGTGAATAACTCTTCTAGCTGCAAGTCTGACATCTTTCTGTTGTAAAATATCACTGTAGTTATCGCTTCGTTCATCAGGGCACTGCTGTAAGTGTTGGATTGCTGTTTTGACGTCTGCTTGTACTTAGCACGTTGATTTCGCGCTCGCGTCACTATAATCTATTTCAGCATGACACCTCACTGGATTACAAGAATTGTGTATCGGCACGTGTAGCTCTATCAAAAATTATCACATAAGCCATTGAATATCCGTTCAAAGTCAGAGAAATCAGTGACATCATTCGGAGAAGATCGCGAATCGAGGATCATTCATCCTCAGCGTCGCCATGTTGAAAGTCATATTGGCCCAGCCCATATTGGCCCTGTTTTCCCGTATTGGACCTGCTTTTCCTTATTGGCCCGCCTTCCTCATATTTGCCCGGTTTGGGGTCATATCAAGCAGGCCGATTTCTTTGTATTGGATTCATATCATTGATAGTTGATTAATAATGCCAAATACGAATACTACATGTAATATATTATACTCCTAGGGTGGTAAAACAATACCATTATTCAAAAGTGTGCTACTGTGTACTATCATTAACATATACTGGTCCGAGCAGTCGCAAATGGGAGTCGGAGCCGCTCTCCTGTCAAAGAGGTACATTTCTCTTCCCCTGATAAGCACAACAACTTCAACAGCAGCAGCAATTGACAAATCTAAGGCTTTGAAAAATGCATACATCCTTTCACATACATTGTCCACAATACTGATAACCGCGATTTTCCATCTCTATACCTTGTCCTATAGTTTCACCTCTGGGTGTGGCCTATTTTTCTTCTTTGCATATACAAAAATCAGGATTCAGATTCCAAACGGGTGACGCACATAGGCCCAGCTGGTCTGTTTCTTTATAGCCACCCTACTAATGTAAAGCGGATATAATGAACCTTATTTTGCAAGAGTTTGCGGATAATGAATACGGTACGACTTTATTTTTCTTTTGTCGTGTTTGTGCTACTTAACTGTCGATACATCTTTAAGAAGCGCGTGTTCTCTGCACTAGACTGTCAAAGTTGTCTCCCTTTCATTCTGTCCTCTCTCTCAGTGGCAAAACTGGATGACCCAGACCACGACGTCCAGCCAGATAAATCAGTTTTGTGTGGATGGACACTATATTCCTATTAGAACTATCACAATTTAAGGGGATAGAAAACTGTTACCTCTTGCTCTAAACCCTCTTGCTCCAGGAAATCCCTGACCAGCCATGCCAATTATGTCATACTCCTGTCGTTTGGTGTCATCACTCAAAACCTGAAGAGCAAACATTCCATACAAAAAGGATTTCTAATAGAACAATCCTAGATGCTATAATTATTTATTTATAATTGTTAAATTGCAAAACAATTGTATATGATGAAAATGAGTGAGTTTTACTCATGAAAATCCCTCATTTATTATAATTATTTGCCCTCAAAATATAGATGAGGGCTGGTCATGCTAATCGACCAAGCAAGTGACAATGACCTAAATTTTTAACAATTACCCAAGAAGGGTGCTTGCTACTAAAATTTAAATATAGACATAACTCACGAGGTATACTCAGCATACTTACTTCAATTTATTTTTATATTATTATTATTTTCTTTTTATAAAATTTATATATTCATTGAATCAAAATACAAATGTTTTTATCCAC